>VXAB01003756.1:1150310-1188972 GCA_013399175.1 Odontophorus gujanensis | reverse complement strand
GGGGGGAAGGGAGTGAAAATAATTAATTTCTAAGCAGCAATGAGGCTGGAGAAGTAGAACAACTTTCAGGCATAAATGGAAAATACAAAAGTTACATTTGTTTTACTTGTTTCTCTTTTTCTCACAAAAGAACACTTGAATCATCTTTCTGTACTATAAAAGCGACTTTTGATACCAGTATGGATACTGACACAGGCAAATGTATGCTGTTTGAACTCTGCATTAATTAGCTTTGCCTTCTTTAAATCTTAACACTCTATCAAAAATTGGTGAACTGCAGTCCGTATGGTTGTTTTCCCTTAATATTTCTTATAAATACTGCAGTTTGTGCTCTGTAAAGGCCAGACAGGTGTGGAACACTTCTAATAGTTTCTAACGAGGATATCAGCTAATTAAAAAATGCTTTCTTAGTCACAACTGTATTTTAATCATTAAAATTCTCAGCAGTTAAGTCTTTCAAACAATGCGACTAAAAAAAAACATCTTTTATAGTTGAAAATTATGTTGAAATACAATCAGTCTCTGACTTCTGTAATTAGAAAACTGTTTAACAATTTTTAAGACTAGTTTTTCTACTAACCATATTAAGTCAAATTATAATTTATAATTTATTTGCTTTAGTAGAACACTTCATTAAAATGTCAGAAGATACAGCTTCTAGCTGGGATATTTCACCAAGAACTGTACACACAGAGCTTTTCACAGATGGAAATAACTACAGCAGTTCTGTTCTGCAGAGTGAATTAATGAAGATTGATTACAATCTGTTTTTATTAACTCAACGAAGAAAAGCAGTATAGTGATATTAAGAAAATTAATTATAACTTTCTAATCTGGTAATTAACGTGCAACTGGGCATGAGTGCAGTTAGTGGAAGTCAGTGATTTGGCAATCCTGACAAATTATCATCTTTTTTAAGGTGGACAACTCTTTTTTAATCTCTGCTCAATTTCTTTTTCTTTTTTTTTTTTTAATTTCTGAATGGTTTTCACAATTTAGATGTTAGATATGGTCTTTCACTATAGTGACATGAACTGAAGTTGAGAGGTATTCTTTACAATCCCCCTTTATTCTTTTACAGTGTTGTACTGAGGTTTCTTATGAAGCAGTTGTATGAAACAGTGATTACTGGTAATTGACCTGCATATGTTGAATAATCTTAAAACGCTACTGAGAATTTAATGTACCTTGTAAATTGAGAAGCTTCCAATTAAATAGAGTTCTTAGGATAATCGCTTTCAAAACTAATCAAGTAATATAACGATGTTAATGAAACTCTTATTGACTTAATTGTGACAAATTAATAAACCTAACCAATGCAATTACTTTAATGATTATATTAGTTTGCATTTTTCGTAACCTATCCATAAATGTTTTTCAGAAGCACAGAAGGAAAATAGAAATTACGTAGGTGTACTGAATTAGCATGACAAGGTGACTTGAGTGGGGGAGCGTTTGTGCCCTTCTTGCTATCTTTATGAGGCATGAAGGTCATCGTGAATCACCCCATACTCTGTGTCTCTTGTCTATTAAGAAACCAAATGCTACAGAACAAAAATTAGAAATAAGGCCTGAACAGTGGTATTGATAAGAGAAAATATTCTTAATCAGTCTGTCAGCAGAACAAAATAATGTAGTCTTGTTAGTAACATTTATCTTTAGTTCTGAAGTCAAAGAGGTCTTCCAGAAGCAAATTCAGTCTTATATAAATGCCTCAAGGCTTTTTATAACAATGTGTTTTTTCCTCATAATATAGGTATGCAGTGTTAACCCTAACGCTGAAATCGTTTCATTCTGTTTGATAAATTGGCCTTTATTGTCTTTTACCTTTGTTTTTTTTTATAAAAACAAACTTTTTTTTTCTTTTTCTCCTGATTGCTGATCAGTTGCATGTGCAGATAACTGAAAGGTGATCCCCTTCCGTGTCATTGAGTTCTGCATTGATGGCCAGTATGATATTCATACTGAGAAAGAAACTGTAAAAGAAGATACTCTATTATTTTCTGTCAGGAGAAATAAGGATTATTAAACAATCTGTATTTGCTGAGGTCCTTCTGGATTTTCTCTATTCTGTTTTGCACAGAGTTGTTGCTACAAATCCTGTGCACATTCATACCAATGGTTTGGCTTAACCACTATCAATGTTGTAGGTAGTTGACACAGACTCAACTGAGCATGCCTCTTGCTGCAATGACCCTACCTGTGTTAGAATGATTATTAAAGTCTGTGGAGGCTAAACATGAACCATTTATTTTTCTAATGATGCTGTATAATTTGGAATGACTGTTAGTAGGGAGCTAAAGCCTGGTGAGTCAGTCTTGAGTGTTCTGATGAGGAATTCTTCCATTACCATGTTCTGCTCAGACATGTAACTCATCATGGGCTGACTTTTTACTCCTTAGTGCAGAGGACTAATGAGGAGTATCATCTATGTGTTTGTGTTAGCTGAATGCATCTAGCTGACATCCAAAATATGCTTAATCTTCTGTGTTCTTGCTGTAATCTCACATTAAAAATAGAGCAATTTTGTGTTATACTCCTTTTTGATGAGAAGACCTTGCTCACTTTTTTGTAGATTGTGACCTGAATCAACCTGACTTAAAGGATGGAGTATAACTGAAGGTAATTTTTAAAGACCTACCAGAATAGTCGGTTTGCTGTATTTTAAACAATCCACTGCCCACCAACAAGCTGTAGTAAAATCCTAGCACTAAATATGAAAGACACACAAATGCCACTATTACCAGAGGGTAAAGAAAAAATAAGACTTCTTAGCTTGAGAGCTATTCAGAAGGAAATGAAGAGAGGCCACTGAGCCAGCTAAGCAGTTTGTTCCAGAAATTTGCCTTCATTGGTTTAAATTTCATGTTAAAATTACGTTTTTATTGTTATACCTCTGACACATCTTTATGAGGAAGTTAATAGGAGAGAGCAATCTTTCTGCAAATTAAATGAAAGGCTACTGTTTCCAGCTGACATCTGTGAAACTGCTGCTTCATTCCTTGCAGTAGTTCTTAGAGAAATAAATGAGCAAGTATTCATTATAATTGAGCTTTAATGGTAGCCATATGTTATATATCTTGTAATGGTGCTCATGTTGTGTGGTTTCTGTGTAGTATAAAAAAAAAATAGTATGTCTGTTAAAAGCCCATTAATGTAAATGTCTTGATTCAATACTTAGCCTTGGTGGAAATTGTGTGTTTTAAATATCTCCCAGTAAGCCTCAGTCAGTACAGCAAATCTGACAGTCTTTCTGGTTGACCTTTCAGGTTGTCCATTTCATGTCATATTGCATTCTTTATAGATAATGAAATCTGTTGGAGCAAAGAAGATTCTTAAGTATTTCACTTGGATCTTTATTATTTTCAAAGTAATATTTTCTAGCACATAGTCGAATGCTCACTCTTTCAGCAATGCTGTTTCACATCATTTCATAATTTTCTACTGAGGTCATAAATAAATGATTTTCTCTATTGTCTACCTGGAATCAATTTTGTAAATTAATTGAATTTTGCATAACTTTTTTATTACTCATAATTGTTTTGAAAGCTTTTAGACCTGGCTTTGAAGGCTTAAATCTGGTTTACTAGAATGCATGGTTTTAATGAGTGCTGCAAGTTCACATGCTTAGTTTTGGGTGAACTAAACTTCAGATAGTGTTTCAGTCTTGCTTCTTTTTTTTCTACTTAGTGAAGTATTGAACAGTTGCATTTGTGAATGACAGATTGGTTCGTCTGAATGATGTACCATGTAATTTGATAATGTTTATCTTAAAAATAAGAAAAGGACACTCTATGGCCTTTGCTTGTTTTCCTCTTCCTCCAAAAATGCACAGTGATGGGATGTTCTAAGTATTTTACTACTATTTTTAAACAAGCTTAATTAATCAGTAATATGTAGTTTAGCTCTCTATTGTTTTATTTCATAATTTTGAGGGGTTTCAGGAATTAAATAATCACAGAAATTAAAGCAGAATTCATGTAATTAATTTGTATGTTCTAGTGGTGAACACCCAAGCTACACCTGTTTTTCCAGATGGATATTTGTCTATCCATTTCTTCAAGATCTACAATATGCAGATTCCATGCTTTTTCATGGAAGCTTGTATCAGTGCTTTTGTCCTCACTGTTGGGAGTTTTGGGGGTTTTGTTTTTTCCTGATTTCTGTCCTGGAATTTCAGTACTTTACTATTTCAGTGGAAGATTTCTTCCCTTTTACATGTTGGAAGAAAATTATTGTCATGTCAAATCTATAGCCTGTTAACAAGAACATCCCTAGTGTATTGCTTTCTTTGTTCCTAATCACTCTTGTTATTCTTCTCTAAGCTTTCTAAAATTTGTCCCTGTTTTTTCCTGAAATGTTGTTTATGTTTGGTATTGAACATATTTCAAGAAAGAAAGTTCCATCTGTGAATAAAAGAGGCCTTTAAAACTTTCATTCCCGAGATGATATTTAAGCCACATCATCTGTCCTGTGACATGGCCTATTTGCATTTCCACTTAACATCCTACTCATTTCTAAAATCACTTTCTCCATTTCTGCTTTTTCACATTTTGGGGGAAGCAGCAAATTCCTCAGTAGTGATCTGAATTTTCCAGATCTATTTTTCATAAAGATTTTTTGAGTCAGCAAAATAGTTGTCTTCTCAGACCAACTGGTGATTCAGCCTGCTGGTATAGGCTAGATTTGTTTCCTCTAGTCAAGAATAACAGAAAGAAAAATCAAATGTTAGACAAAATCCTGAAATTGCCATCAATTTGTATAATTTTTTTGTTATACTGAATCACATCAGTGTCTGATCCTTTTTGTTTCATTGTCTCTTGAGCCTCTTGAAATAAGCAACCACTTTATTTTCTCCTCTTCTGTAACTCTTTTGCATGACCCCAGTTGGTTTCTCATTCATCAGTCATGTATTGACTAAATGTGCCTTACCTACTTCAGAGTATTAGAAGAGAGCTGCAGAGCAAGCAGCTGTAGCAAAGGTCAGTATCTGTACTTGCCTATCCTAGGGTGGAGGAGAGGTTGACCTTTTATATTCCATCCCTAATTCACCCACACATCAAAGATAATTCAGGCTCTGGTTTCTGGAAATCTGCCTACTGGAAAGAGGCGGTGAGAAAAGGAAGCCAGCTCCACTTATTGCATTGACTCTGATCATTTGGGTTAAGTGTTGCTCACATACTCTCCACACTGTAATACAGTAAAAGTTAAGAAATAAATCATTTTGATGGATGAGGCAGTTTATTTTAAGTCACTCTTAAGAGATGTAGAATAGTTGCTTTTGATAGTTTATGAGTTCAGAGATGCCCCATTACTCAAAAGCTTTCTGTTACACCAGAAACAGTTTTGCACTTTTCCAGAATAGTTATTTAATCTGACATTATCTTTTTAAAGTGTCACAAAGACTCATCAGTATGCCATATATTTGCAGAATCTACTCCATTCCTGCTAAGGAATGCTTTATAAAACTAACAACTTTTTCAGTGTGTGTAATGAAATTGTGTGGTGGTGCAAGAACAAAAAGTACACATACTGTCTCCAGCAGAGCTCCGCAAATCTGTTTTCTATGCCTTTGATTGTTCTATCATTTTAAATGGTAATCTTTTCATGCTCATTTCACTTCATCCTCTATTATTTTCATTATATTGATTGAAATCCCATTACTTTTAAGAAATGCCTATTCCTTTATTATCAAACCATCTCATTTACAAAATCCTCCAGGAAATAACTTTAGTGTGATCATGACTATTAACACATGGATTGTGGTTATTATTTATTTATTTATTTATTAAGCATTACTCCTAGAAGAAATGTTTGGTGCTTCTTATTTTTCTGCTCTGCCAATGTAGCATATGTCTTTCAGCCCTTTTCAGCTCAATTGAATTATTTGGTAATTTAATAGAAAAAACCTTCCCTCCTTGACTAATCATTCAAGGTTTGTCTTTTTTATTTTATTTTTATTCTCCTTGTGGTATAATCAAATTGTCCTGGATCATAGTTTCTGGTGTGTGTCTGAAAATTAAGCTGTATGTGCTGTGCTTAGCTATCTCAGCTAGCATTATTGGTTTCTTATAAATAGCTCATGTGTAAGATGAGCAGCAGCTGTGTAAAAATATTTGTTGCTTGAAGTAATTCATAAGTGGATTGAAAGTGAAATTTTGGATTTGGTGCAATGGAACTGAGTAACTGATAATGGAGACTATCACTGGAAAAGCAGTAATGGGGTGCCTTCCTTACGAATAGAAAAATCAGTAACGTACTAGATTGTGTGCTTTTATGTCTGATGCTTGATAGATAGTAGGATATACTCCTGTTTATTTATATGTTATTTAGCAGATCTGATAACATTTTAACCCTTGTTTGGTTTGTTCTTAGTCATATGAACAATGAGAGACTTAGTTCATTTACAGAAATGTGATCAATTTAAGTTGTATTTAATGAAACAATATTGCATCACTTTTGTGGCACAAGCATGGCATTCAAAATCAGAAAATGATAAATAATATCAATCTATTTTATGAGACTATTTATATACTTGAAACTCTGTCATTTGAGAAAAACAGAAATAGCTTCTCATTATGAAATTGACTGATTATACTGAATAATGTGTCTTCTGTGAAGTGGGGGAAAAGAAGTCTGTAAATTACGTTTAACTAAGGACTTGTTTTCTTTACAGTAATTTATTTTAATCTGGATTCTTAAATAAGTTAAAGGATAAAGCTTTGCATAAGCTATGACGTATAAATTATGTTGGGAAGAGGATGGAGAAGAGTCGTTTTTTTCCTTTGTATTGCGGGTTTCCAGTAAAATAACTAGTCTCTAAGTCTGAATGTTGTGAGTTGAAAGGATTTATGTAATGATACTGGTAATTCAGTCTGTCTGCATGAATTCTCAGTGCAGGTCTGAATTAACTTTTCTTCCTATTTACTATTCTATTTAACTATAATATTTACTGGATTTTTTACTCAGTCAGTCTGAAATGCCTTGTGTTTACTTCCAAGGACTGTGCTTAGTCTATACTGTGTTGTTACCTCTGTTTCTTCCCTAATAGGATAAGTTATTTCTATGCTTAATGTTGCTATTGAAATGCATTTTGTCCTCCCCAGCTCAACTCACACTTTCCACTCCCTGTGTATTTGTACTACCTGTCATCTCCACTATTATTTTAATGTCAGTTACAGGATTTTAATGCTTGACCATTATTGAAGCCACCAGGAACTTTTCTGTTGGCTGTGAGCAAGGATCAAGCTCTTAGGCACTGGCACTGGGAAACCCAAACGTTTATCTGATCCCAGAATGAATGGATTTATGTGACACAGCAATGTGTGGGTAAGGAGAAAGAAGATTGAAGCGGACTGGAAGAGAGAGACATTTATATTTTTCTTAAAATATTTGTCAAAACAGATTACATCGTAGCAACAGTAGTCTGAAAAAGACTACTTCAATTTTTTTTCTCCAGACAAGGTGTCCCTCTCAATGAGCCAGATTTCTCTTTCTGTAGCGTTTCATACTGCTGCTAGGAATCTGTGAAAGCAGACACTGGAGGGAGAGGTATAGCTCAACAACAGCAGTGTCTCTGTGTTATACTTGTTTAGACTGATAGATATATATCTGTCAGTGCATATACAAATATAATCCATGGCATTTGTACATTAATGTTATCATTGTATGAATGCCACAGTTGCAAGTCCCGCAACAGGCTGTTCAATATCTGAAATTATTGAAGCTATATTAAAAGGAGGAATATCTGGTTGTCAGTCAGAATGTCAAGAGAGCAGGGGGAAGGGCAGAAATTTGAAGCAAATCCTCAGCAGGAAAATAAAATAAAATAAAAGCTTAGCCTAAACATTGAATGTTGGGAAAATGATATAAAATTGGAAGCAGAGTAGAGATGTACTGAACAGTGTAGGTTAAGAGTGCTGAGTGCCGTGGCTATGGTGGCTTAAGGCAGAAAGCACTCATTTTGAATGATAATTTTGAATGTGAAGATCTGAAATAAGCCTAAGACTTGAACAAAGTTAATTTGTCTTCAGTATTAAAAGGCATGGAAAAGAGGAAGAGAGCATACATAAATAATGTTTGTCATGGACTTTTCCAAAATTATTATTCTTTCACCACCTTCCCCATTGAAAACACCATAAAATGTGTTTTCAGTTGACTTCTCAGAGCCAATTTTGGAGTTTTTCTTGGGAAATGGGAGATTTTGTTTGTTAGGGTTTGGGAGGGGCAATTGACTGCCACTAACAGTTGCAAGTCACAAACAGTTGCATACAAGTTTCAATAGGGAATTGTATTCTAACACCTTCTTATTGCACTGATACCAGTACTCTAGTCTTCTATTCATGACTTTTCATTTCCTGTTATTTTCACTTTTCTTCAGGGACTTGATTAAAACTACTGTGCTGGTTATTTATTATCCCCTGCCCTCATCTTCTGTGTTTTATTCCCTCTTGCTATTTTAGTCCCTGGAAAATGATTTATTAAACCATTAGTGCATAAAGTAATAAGAAACATGAATTGTTTAGTTTATTTAGTGGTGTATTGTCAGACATATGTAGGTCTTGTACTGTGCTCAAATAGATAACTTTAATCAGAAATGATTACATTAGCAAGTACGCTTTTACATGGCGATACTGAACATTTTTCTTTAAGTACTTCCATGTCTAATAGTGATATTTCACATGGCCAGGATACGAGTTATCTCTCCTTTTCTCAACTCCTCCTTCATGTGAGTGCATACACAAGCTTAATGTAAGCTCCATTACGTTACTTCACCATGCTAGTTCCCCTTTAGAGTAGTAGTAAAGTGGTAAGTGTCATAGGGCAGATAGTCATAAGGAAAGGATTGTAAAAACTTTGACAGTAAAGTCAAAGTGTATTTATTCTGAGAAATGCTGCAGGAATCTGATATAAACAAATTAGACAAATACTTGGAATGAATGGGCTGGTGAGGTTATTTTAAACATCAGTCGGCACTGTATTGCTAGAGCCAAATGTTCAGAATTCATGTATTAGACCACAAACATAGTACATGATGGTGTCTAGTGGTTTTCAGAGCCCA
Organism: Odontophorus gujanensis; assembly: GCA_013399175.1. Classification (NCBI taxonomy): domain Eukaryota; kingdom Metazoa; phylum Chordata; class Aves; order Galliformes; family Odontophoridae; genus Odontophorus; species Odontophorus gujanensis. The sequence continues at coordinate 1,179,911 of VXAB01003756.1, read as the reverse complement.
AGGAGGGAGTACTCTGTTTTTCATTCTCTGCAGCTGTCAGACCTGAATGCGTACAGTAAAACATGATCTTCCCACAGGCAATTTCACTGGCCTGTGCTTATTGCCTGTTGTTCCCTGGAGCCAGATGAGGCCCTTTCCTCTTCATCCTGGTTCTCTTTGTATTTTGGTCCCCTTCTGCCTCTTAGCTCCTCCTGCTCCCTCTGCTGCTGTTTCCATTTGCCTTGGTGTCCACTCACTTCACTATTCCCCAACTACCATCACAACTCTCACAGAATCACAGAACTGTAAGGGTTGGAAGGGACCTCCAGAGATCATCGAGTCTAACCCTCCCACCAAATCAGGCTCCTTAGACCAGGTTGCACAGGTAGGCATCCTTCTCCAGAGAAGGAGACTCTACAACCTCTCTGGGCAGCCTGTTCCAGTGCTCCATCACCCTGTGACTCTGATCTTAGCATGAACAAGAATTTTTCACCGTGAGGATTGGTCCTGTTGTCATGAGATTAAACCTTATGGTGGTATTGAACAGTTGGTTTTTTTTAACTGGGCAGAGCACTTAAAGATGTGCCACAGCCCACGACTTGGATATGCGCACTTCAACACCTTCAAAGAGACAACCCTTCTCAGAGATAGGAACCCATCTTGAAGGAAGCCTTGTCACAGGCTGATCCTCATCCACCTTCTGCTTCCTTCCCACTTTGCTGTTAACTGCACTCCTCAGTCTCTCTGACTGTTCTGGCCAGTTTACAGAGAGATCACTGGTAGAACGGTCACCTTGAGGGAGATGAACCCACTTGAAACACAGTGCATGACTGTTGAGCAGCTTGACTTTTTGCCTGCAAGTATTGTAAGGAAACAGTTAATATTTCAGGAGACATTTAAAAGTTGCAGGTACCTTTCTCAAAAAAGGGGAAAGAAGAGTTGAGAGGAAGAGACCTTTTGTCTTTGGAAAATTTAACCACTCCAACATTGTAAGTAATGTGCCTAGGTACTCTAAGGTGTCTAAAAAGTCTGTTAATTCTCAAGAATCGTTGAAATATTCTGACCAGTCCCATCTTCCTAAGACTGAAAGGGGGAGTCAGGAGGCTTTTCTCTTGCCCTTTTACAGACAAGCATCTCTGTTAGGTCTGTGGAGGTGCCACCTACATCGACTTTGAAAGACCCAGTGGACCTCACAGAGAAAAGAGTAGGGTTCTTGTTTTCAGAGCTCTTCTGAGAGCGTCTCTTCAGAGTTGTCCTGATCATTTCTCACATGATGAATGGTCAGACACAGTACTTGACATTTCCTTCCCTCATTCTCCGCCTTCAGCCAGATGATGATGAACACGTGCCTCCCTTACAAATTGATGTATCTCCTGCACTGGCAGAACAGAGTTGTCAGGAGATCAGCATACATTAGTGCTGACACTGCGTATGACTAGGCAAACAGAGAAAATTAATGTTCTCAAACTAATAGCTCCTGGGCCGATAACTCTTCATTATCTCACTTGTTACAGTATACAAACCATTTGTGTTCTGCCTGACATTTCAACATAGAAATGTTTCTGTCCCCTGTAGTACTGTAAAATTGAGTAACTACTTTTGTTGCTAGTGTACACACGGCAGTTGCTGATGGAACTAATTCACTGTCTGCCTCCTCCTGCTAAGTCAGCATCCCTAGGAATCACCTCACCAGGTAATTGCTGGCAGCAATTGGTCTTTGGAGAGGGCAGCTCAGCTGAGCAGGAAGCAACCAGCTGGGCAATGATTAGGCAGGGGCAGTGGTTATTCATTCATCATCACAGCTGAAAAACTAACCAGCTGTTAGCACTTGCCTGAAAGATTCTCCTAGCACCAAGGAATAATACAGATATCAAAAAGTGCCGTGTAGCCTAGCTACCTTAATTTAGTTTTCTTCTGTGCTGCCTCCAGCTGTTGAAGTGCTGTGTGAGAGATGCTTAACCAGGTTGCCATAATTTTCCCTTCTCAAAGAAGAGATGCTGTAGACAACTCAAGACTCCAGCAGCTTTATCTGTCTGGCTTGATGCTGCTCAGAGAGAGACAGGGATTGCACAGGAGTGCAAAAAGTTAATTGCAATATATTGAAAGTTGGACTGCGAGGTCTTTCATGCTTGCTGCTGGGGCTAGAAACACAGAGCTACAGAGCTAACCCAGTCCTGTGTTCTCCTTTTGACTTTGCAGGCAGAGTGCCGTTCTGGCTTCTCCTTGCCACTGGACTTGGTGTGAAAGTTCAGTACCAGTTGTCTGGGCAAGCCTGGGATTTCATTGTTCCTATCTTCTGTAAGATAGGAGTGCAGCTCATTCATGCTATGGAGTTATTAAAGTTATTAAATATCTTTGAGGTGTTAGCAAATAAATCATCAATTTTTCTGTCTGTGAAGGCAGACCCTCACACCAAGATGCCATCTGTTGTACCCTTCAGGGAGAGGATGTGTGAAGGAAATAGATTAATAATAGTCTGTAATTTATCCTTTAGCATTGCCTGTACGTAGTGCATGATGTTGGTTTTTTTTTATTTTAAAAAGTGTAAGCTTCTAATAAAATAGGGTTTTTTTGTTGTTTTCTTTTTTGTCACAGCTTTTTTATAGTCATAATCCACAGTTGAATAGCAATGTCAGTTAGCTGCAAGAAAGGAGAAAGATGCAGCACAGAGGTTTGCAGCAAATCTCTTCTCAAAGGTATCAACAGCAGCTCACCCTCTAAATTCCCCAGTTTGAGCTGTGGCATTAGATATAACCTCATCCAGCAAATTGGTAGCAAAGGATCATCACTGGCTTCTGGGAACAGAAAAAGCCGCTCTTCATTAATTTTTATGATATATTGACAAATGCCTCCCTTTGGGGCAAAACAAAAAATCATTCTTATGAAAGCATTTTCAGAGGTGGCAGTCCTAAATAATGCATGAAACATTAGATATTCTATGAAAATAACATCTGAGAATACCATCTTTTTGGCTGCCATAGTGACTCCTTAGCTACTGTTTCATAGTATGCAGTTCTAGTAATCATTAAATATTTTTTTCCATTATTAACTTAATTTTATGTTGAGGGATTGCACGTGTCACAAAGTTTATTTAGAACATATTAAATGTTTGGTTATGAATCTATTTCTTTGTCCAGTAATGATAAAAGCAAATAAGTTTTATTTAGCATTTTGACATATTTCATGCCATCTTTGGCTCCATAGCAACTTAATTTTTTAAAATATATATTTCTAAATGAGAAATAGATATTGAGCATGCACATGAAAATCTGACTCTTTACTGACCTCTTTCCGTTTGTTATAAATAGGTTTAGTTTATTTAATTAAATTAAAATATTGTTATGAAAGACTGGTAGTGAAAGATAAGAAATAGACTGAAGGCTTTTTCAATATATAGGCATTTTACTAGCAGTGCCATAACTAGTCATTATGTAGCTATACTTGCTTTTTTTTTAAGGAAAGAAAAGAAAAAAAGAGTCATACACGGAAATAATGAGCAATTTTGCTGAAATGAAATGTGCCCTTAGAGATTTTTCTCACAGAACTGAAATAATGGACAGAAAACAATAAATTTGACATTTATTACATCTATGGTAGAAATGTTGGATGTATTCCTAATGCGCTGTGTTAACTAAATTACAACATGTGGCACCATCTGTATGGCTTAGACAGGCTGGGTGTATGGATATAGCAAATTCATGGACTTTGACTTATTAATATATAACATTAGAAATATACAAATATAATATAACGTTACAAAGTGTTAACCTCCAGTGTTACCTTGTTATATTTGTTATATTAATGTGCACAGAGTTATAAAATTCACCTGATATCTGAGAAATTAATTGAAATCCTGGGAAGATATGGGCATATGTCAAAGGCTAGCTGTAGATGAGGTGAGTCTCTCTGGGTTTACTCAGTGAAGAGAAAAACCCCATCTTTAGCTAAATCTCTTCTATGAAGTGATTTAATTCAGTTATCTCCCTGTACTGATAATCAAAGGAGCCCTTGAAGAGATTAATTTCTGTGAATACCCTTCTTGGTCTTATATGCTCTCCCATTTCCATATTATCAGTTGAGGTTGGTTTCTTGGTTGATATGCAGTGTCAATAGGCTAAATTACACAAGTCTTGGATATGAACCATGCAGCTGAATCTCATGTTGTTATAATTTTAAACCCGAAACTTGCAAAAGTGATCATATTATGCTTGCAAATTAATCTGAGGAGTTTTTACTAAATACCTATATAACCAAATGGTAATTCAGGCTTCCTCTGGGGGGGAGTGGGAAATGAGGGATGATGTTTTCCTTCCCACAATAGCTAATAATTTTACTCTATTTCTCCTTATAAGTTGCACACTCTTAGGAGCTGAGCTTCCAGAAAAAGCTGGAAGTGTCTCCTAAGGGAACTGGGAGGGGAAGAAGGATAAAAAATATGCAAAAAGCTGTACGAAAGTTTGTGTGACTTTTCCATCACCCTTTTCCACTTTTTTACCTCCATCTGGGAAGGTCCTTCTATGTCATGGATATCAGTAGGTGGCTGATGGAGTGGAGTGGGGTATGTGAACCAGGGGCTGCAGGCCAGGCTAAGTGATGTCCTGCTCTTGTAGGTTCCTCATAAAAGAGGTCTCCATTTGTTTTCTCCAGACATATTCCCTTTTCCCATAACCCTTTGGGAAGTACCACACAACTCGTTTTCTCCAAGCTGAGTCTCTTGACTGTGGTGAAATTAAATGGACTCTTAGCACTACATTCTGATTTTTGTCATAGCATTTTGTGTTTACACCCACCATCATAATTGAGTAGCTTTTTTCAAAGAACTATAAGGAGTTGTTTTCATAATTGATCCTAAAGATTTGGATAACATCAGCTCTCAACACTTCAAATTGCTATTGCTGGGTCCCTTTTATTCTATCCTTTTACCTTTTCTACTGGCCAATTCTGCAGAAGGATATTGACTTTTAGATTATGCTTATGCATCTCGCATTAAATACTGATATTTTAAAGTCTCACTCTGCCTCTAACTTTTGGAGCCATCCTGATACCCTCCAGAAGAGGAAGGAGAATAATAAATTGTCTGGAGAGGCTATAACAGTGGTGCTCACCGATGGCCAGAATTTTAGATGTTTTGACCCGCTGAAGTATTTGTGCAGTATCCCTGTGGATTCACTGTTTCTTTCAGGGATACTGAGAGGACCAGGAGAACCCATCTCATAAGCACATGGCTGAGAGTCTGGTGCAATTGCAGGAATTTTGGTGGGTTTTTTTTGACCATGGACTGGTTTACTCAGTGCCTGGCCTGATGGCTGTTGATGGGTCTCACTAGTTCCAAAGGAAGAAACAGATTCTAGCCTGGATGGGTGCTGGCAGGGCTCACTGATAGAGGGAAGGGGATAAAATTAGGCTCTTTAGAATTGAGGATAAGGCAAAGGACTTGATTGAAGTGCATCTACACCAGTGCACACAGCATGGGCAACAAACAGGAGGAGCTGGAAACTTGTGGTGGTCGGAAGCTGTTTTGAGCACAAAAATGGTGGTGCTCTCAATTATTGTTGAAGTTAGGAGGGGGGACAGCAAAACTGTTACCTTGGACTTCTGGAGGGCAGAATTTGAACTATTCAGTACGCTGGTAGGGAGGGTCTCTTGGAATTCAGTCCTGAAGGATAAATGAGTCCAGGAAGGACGACGAAGCTGTTAAGGGTCTGAAGCACAAGGCTTATGAGAAGCAACTGAGGGAACTAGGATTGTTTAGTTTGCAGAAGAGGAGACACTGCTCAGGGGAGACCTTTGTCACTCTCTAGAACCACATGAAAGGATGTTGAGACGATGTGGGAGTCAGCCTCTTTTTTCCGTGTAACTAGCAATAGGGCTCAAGGTTGAGTCTATAATTAGCAATGGTGCCTCAAGTTGCACCAGGGGAGATTCAGATTGGAAGTTAGGAATCTGTTTTCTCTGCAAAAGTGAACAGGTGCTGGTATGGGCTGCCCAGGGAGGTGGTGGAGTCACTAAGTCACCATCCCTGGAGGTGTTCAAGAAATGCTTAAATGCTGTTCTAAGCAACTAGGTTTAGTGGGGAAATACTGGTGGTAGGTGAATGGTTTGGGCTGGATGATGTTGGAGGTCTTTTCCAATCTTGGTGATCTTATGACTTCACAAGATATCTGAGCACTGGATTTTTTTTGTCTCATGCATGGGCAGAAATCAACTTTTTAATATGACCAGTTATTTAAGATTTACTGAAATAAGATTTACCACATATTTACTTCATGTTATTCTCCAGGACACATGCAGCCATTTGCCTGTGCTTTGTAAATGTACTCACTCTTCATCGTTCTTGACACAGAAGTATTTTTCCATTTCAGAATTTTACTTACTAGTTTCTTTGTTGCTTAAGGTATGTTTTGTTTGAAAATTGTATGATATCTCGGAAAAAAGAAAAAACAACAACAAAAAACAAACACAAGAGCACACCCTCTTCTGTTTCTTTTTTTTAACCTTAGAGTCCATTAAACATAAAACAAAGTCTTATTTCCCTGGTTAAAAAACATCAGAGAGTATGAAATCTCTCGCATTCAGTATGCTGAGTGCTTTTTTGATCTGGTAATATTTCTTCAGGAGCTGCCTATCTGCATAGCTGTGTGTTCTTGAACATCACCTTAAAGTAGGCATAAATTTAAATGGAACCAGAAGCAATACTGTGGCTATTACATTCGCATGCTCACTTATCTGCTTTGTTACTCCCAAAGATGAAATATATGAAAAAATATTAGGCATCCAAACTGAGGAATGCATGAAAAACAGCTGAAGACTCTTTGCTTGATTCCTTCGATTCTACCACTGGTTGAAAAAAGCTTCTCCATTTTGACATAAAAAACGCCCATCAGAAAAAATGAGCAGATATTATCATTACTTTGCAGATTTGCCAGAAATATATTTATTTTTTTTTTCTAATCAGCTGTCCCTAATGAAGTCAATAAAAGATAAGTTAAAAATTACATAGATGCAACATGGACATTTCTACTTATATTGCACTAAGGGTAAAGAAGCAAGCTTTGTCTCTCAAACCACCTTAAGCAAGAGAATCATCCACTGATGATAAACGTTGCAGTGATGCTCAAGTTAACATGACTGCATGCAGAAAACCTCCTGATGGCTGTATTTGGAAAGTTGTCTGATTAACAAAATACAATACATCAAAATGTTCTGACAGAATGTGTTGATATCAGCAGAAGTCCTGGTGGAGCACAGGTAGGAACTTAATATGCTTTCTGCCAAATTTGGTTGATGCATTGCTGCAGGAACAACTCAGTGTTTCCACTTGGAGATTTATTGAAGAGTTTAATAGAAAAAAGATGGGTTTTTGCAAGTTGCACCACAACAAAGCAACTTTTCAAAACCTTGGAGTATTTCACTTTGCTCTGGTCAGCTCTGTTTACCGGTAATGTGTTATGTCACCTCTTTTGGTCTCTGTAATCTGGGAGCAAGCTCAAATGTTTTCTTTCAGAAGTCATTGTTGAGACAGGATTATGGACTAGCATGGCCCAGAGAAGGTGCCTGTTTCTTAGGTGAATGACTGGTCTGGGGACGTCAGCTCTTCAGTCTGCAGATAAGTGTTTCTAGACACTGTCTGCAGTACTCACCTTAATCTTATTTTTTTATAATATCTTATGTTTCTGTGTCACCATTTGGGAAACTTTTTACCCACAGTAGTTTGAAACGCAGAGAGTTTGCAAGCCAATTTTGTTTTCTTCACTTTTGTTTTCATCAAATGTAAAAAGCACTCTATTCTTTGGAAGATTACTCTTAAAATGTGGTATTCAGATCCCAAAAAGCTGGTGTTCTGTTTCTGTTCTATAAAAGCTGGATTGTGTGCATCTTTGCAGAATCTTGACTTGATTATCTCATTTATTTTTTCTGCAATTATTAAGATTAGAAACATTTTTCTCCATTGGAGTTCTGGGGAATCATCTTTGTCAAAGGACCTCCTCGTGTCCCAGACCTTGTGCCTTTATGGTCAGGCAGGAGAGCTTCACCTGATCCCTTCCCTTTTGTTCAACCAAGTTCTCTCTCTACTCTGCACTCAAGTAAACGCAGTCAATTCAGTGTTCTTTACGGTCTGGGAAAAAAAGAAAATGTGGAGCATTCCTATGGGGAAATTTTTGACAGATGCTCTGGTACTTCGGAAGTGGGACAATGTAATTTCATCTGTCAGGAGGTAATATTCTGGGTTTATTTTAGGTGGCACTTCAGTGAGCTTCAAAGCTGCCTTCAGCTCAAGGCCAGGCTGCCAAAGGTTTAAAGCCATGGTGTTTGAGCTGAATACAAGCATGTTCTTTATTTGTCATCTTTGCTCTGCCTTTAAAGTTTAATGATTTGGGATTATTTTCATAATTTGAGTAACAGATTGTCTCAGAAAGAGTGTTCAGTTTTCATGGTTGTGTAAGTGATAACTGATGTCTCTAGTGACTGCTCATGTGCAAAAGTAAAGTTAATTTCTATGTGTGTAAGTCAATTATGCTGTTTACTACTTGAAAATAAGGAGGAGACTTAGCACTTAATAAGTGTGTTTATACCTAACATTTCTGCTGATCTTATATACCATTATTCATCCAGCCCAGGAAAGTTTTTTTTTTTTTCATTTTTGTATCATTTATTTTTTGTATCTTTTCTTTAATGTAGGGAGGAAGGATCTGAATATTGCTGCTGGAAATTTCAAGGGGAAAGAAATTCTTTTTTTAATGAAATGTTAACAGCCCTTTTCTTCTGAATTTCAACCAGCATTAGTTTGTATTGGGGATCTAGCAATAAATGTGCTTTTATCTACTCTCAGTACAAATCCCAAGATTAATTTTACTGTGAAATGTCTTTATGTCTTAATTAAAACTGACATTACTCATCTTGCTAAAAGTGTCCTGACAGCCAATGCCTAAATATCCTACTCCAGTTAAATTCTTAAGTGTTAAGAAAGATAGACTGCATATGCTTTTAAGTTAAGGCTTGTGATGTATATTTGCAGTAATTTAAGTCTGTCCTTCTACTTGCACCGAAGAAGGATGAGAACAATTAGAACTGCAGCTTGTGATAAATACAGGAAAAACAGGTGAAGACTGAGAAGATTTTTGTTGCAATTTATTTAATTGTTGTAATACCGTGAAATGCTGATACAGTGACATGCATTGGAGTTATATGTAAGCTAGAAGTCTGGATTTCTGTGAGAAGTGATCTTACAAGTGATCTTAAGCAGAGCTGGACTGAAGTAATTTGAGTTCCTATAATAAATTCATGGAAGTCTGCTGAAAGCATGCATTATATCTTAAATTCATTGCAATTTGTGATTTTCTTTTAATAACTATATCTATTGCACTTACTTTGTTAGCACTGTATAAGATACTCATGTCTTCCATTTCTCTTCTTCCCCCTTCCCTTGAATAGTGGAATCGGTCGAAATTGGCCCTGGGCATCGGGTGGCAGCAGCATTTTGGCAGAATTTGGGACTTTGCATCTGGAGTTTGTACACTTGAGCCACTTGTCTGGGAACCCTGTGTTTGCTGAAAAGGTTAGACTGTTCCTTAAAGATTATGTCCTAAAAGATAAATCACGTTAGACTAATATCTCTGGGGAAAGATTTGTTTTTTCAGATTTGGATTTTTTTATTTAGATTTTTGGGGCAGGCACAGACAAGAAGCATCCAGAGGCAAACTTAGTGGATAAATTAATTATCTTGTGACATTTGTGTTAATTCATGTTTAACATATTTCTTCTGATAAGAGACAACTAAAGAGTGATGAAAGTGTGTATGTGTGTTAAAAATTCTAGCCTATGCTTCTTTTCAAAGTGGAATCAAGCTATAGCTGCAAGAAACAGGAAGTATGTTTATGTAAGCTGCTCTTAAACCCTTTAGAGACTGAGATTTCACAGCACACCAAGACAAGCTGTTCAAGGTCTGGTACACTTGGTAAAGAAGAAATGCTGGAATAATTTTTGCATGGAAGTGTTCATATAACTATTCATTAAGTTAGGTCGAAGACTTTGCAGTCTGCATTTAGACATTGACTGCTAGCAAAGTCACAACAAGATGCAGAAGGCAATTTGTGTAACACAATAGAAATCCTTCTAGGGCTTGGTGTAAGCTAATTTATCATTTGTCTTAGCTCAGTTGATCTCTAAACTTTCAGGACATTAAAATGAAGGTATCGGTACCTTTATGTTAATACTTCTGGTCTGTGATTATCATGATCATCTTTCTCCCAGGTTACCATCTTCGAATTCTTGTGAAAGTTAGATTTCAGTCTAAATTATTTCATATGCTCTGCAATGAATTGTGCTACTGAATGACCCCAGCTGCAGAGCATCTGAACTGTCGTCATTTTTCCAGGCCACTCATTTGTGACAAGCTCTTCAATCATGCTGGTAGAGAGCTAAGGGCTAGATCAGTTTCTTCTGGGCAATTTGGTTGTAAGAAGCTTGGTTCCAGCAGTGTTCTTTCCAGGCAAAATTGCCTTCTAGTTCACTTCTGCATCTAGGCTAGGTGATGAGCTTAGTATTTAATACCACTTCTGATCTGGGAGTATGGAGAATATAATGTTGAAGTAGCTGAACTTAGTTAAGGCAGCTAGCTTCCATGAATTCTGGTACACTGTGGAGGGGAAAAATATTCTGCATGGTACGACCTTAATTTTGAAGATTTCTTCTATTGTGTTTCATTACTAAGTTGGTACAGAAGCGCCAGAGGTTTTTGAGGCCTATTTACATGATGATGTCAGCTTAGAGGATCTTTTTTTAATAATTATATGATTACACAGAGATATTCAAACACTGTGTATATATGTTGAAGCATTTGTTCTTTGAGACTTTTGTACTGATGCTGTTTTATTTTGGGGAAAAAAATGCATCAGTGCTCAGTATTCTGTACCCTTCCAATAGGTAATGAATATTCGAAAAGTTCTAAGTCGACTGGACAAACCAGAAGGCCTTTACCCCAACTATTTGAATCCCAGCAGTGGCCAATGGGGTCAGCGTAAGTAGATCAGTTCTTCAGAACTGTGAGCTGTCTGTCAGTATGCTGTCTGCAGTTGCTAATTTCTTTCAGTCGCTGATAATGTGTTTTACTGATTCTTCATATTGTATCTGAGTTCTTATACAATGCAAAAAAAATTGCATCTTTAAAATTAATATTCCTACTTGCTGTATTTTAATGTACTTTTATGTAATCTTTCAGTACGGCTTATGGAAGTGGGGAAATATCTGAATATGTCATCTTGGAAAAAGCATTTGTAGACTAGAAAATTCTTTTATTGAAAATTCTTAAGTGTTCTCTAAAGTAGCTGTTTAAGGAAATATTATCAGCTCATCTAATCAAATTCCACACTTTTAGACAGGTGTGCCTCCACTGGAGATAAAAAGAAACTTTTTGCGCTTAATATCAGCTGTGATTTCTGTTCAAGTTTAATGCCAACAAATAAGGAAGCAAACTAGACAGAACAGTCATGGCATTAATCCACTAGGAATCATGACCAGAGGCACCAAAATTAGAATTATTTTAAGTCTTTTAAACTTTCAGGACTTTTGTGATTTTTGTGTCTTTTGTGACTGGGCCTATATGCATTGTACATTGTCTTCTTCAGTCTTTATCTCGTGTTCAAAGCCAAAGCAGTGTGCAGAAATACATTTTGTGAGACCTACTTCTTTCTTCTTTTCCTGCTTACTTTCAATCTGCAGCTATTCCACTCATGTTTCCAATCTCCAAGTCCTTTACCTTTTTCCCTTCCTCTGTTATTGAAATAAAAGTAGTAAGTTGAAATGTCTTGATCTGAAAACACACAGGTAGATTATATGGTTCTGTTTATTATCACTGCTGGAGCTGGTTAGACCAAGCTCAGGTAGAAACAGGTAAAGAACTGGGGAAATTCTTGGATACAGTATTTTGTTGTGCCACAGGCCTATACGTATAACCAGTGTGTATAACCAGCTGGCATGTTTATACTGACTCTGAGGTCTGTGCTTGCTTGTTACCCATGTTGGTTTAGTATGGCTTTGTAAAATGATAACACTTTCCACTGGAAGTGCTGATTCTAAAGCCGTAAGCACTGAATTTGATCAGAAGAGTACATCAATGCCTGTGATCCTGTTCAGCCAAATTCAATCCCACCTTGGCTTCAGTCAAACAAAGAAATTCAGCTTTTTGGCACTGGACTAGCCAACAGCTTTCCTAATTTGCATCCAACTCCCCTATTTAGTGCAATAGTATCGAGAGCCCCAAGGAGCATGACTGAACTGTGGCATCCTGGGTATGGCTTTAAGCTTAGTTCTGCAATCGTACAGTTATTCTTTTAGTGAGCTGGATGAGAGGGGATCTTGCTAGTAGCTGCCACTGCCCTACTTATTTTATAGTAGTCAAATACTGATGCTGCCTCACGGCCTTCCACATTTCCCTCTATTTAATGTAATTCTGTCTTACGTACTCCTCTTTTACCTTGAATGCCAGTTTCTTTTGATACACGCAGTAACAATTACAGTTTATACCGCCTTTGCTTTCCAATAGCCTGTAGTATTGACATAGAAATTAGCTTCCAGCATGTGAAAATGATGAACACAAATGTTGATGCAGGTCAGTCCCTAGCATGCTGAAACAGCAAAAGCAAATTTGATCTTTACTTGTTGCGTCTCTTCCAATTCTCTTTCAATTGCCTCTGTTTGCAGACATTGATTTTTTTTTTCCATAGTAGACCATCAGAATATAAGACTTGAGAGATATTTTATTTGAGATTGCTTTTCTTGTCTGTTTTCAGTTGATTATAGCAGAAAAAGAAAGCCTAGACCTGTAATTGGTACAAGACAGAAACATTTCCTCTCAAACATCAAGTGGAGTGGGGGGAGTAGTTTCCGAACATTTCTTCTCTAGCAGTGCTGAAACTGTGAAGGGTGCTGCTGGATCACTGCCATTGTTCCTGTAAATTCATTTAGCCCTTGTTATTTTGACAGTAAATTGACAGTGATTTGCTGCAGCATGCGTCAATTGGATTTGTCTACTGCAATAATGTATATAATAACAGGGCTTATTATTGATGAAACTGTGCGTGTGCTATTTAGTTTGCAAATGTCAGAGGTTTCTATGGTAATTTATTTAGGAAACTGTAAAGGTCATTTAAATGCTGCTGTTCAAAGATCAGCCTTCCATCATAGAAAATGTTCTCATTTTTTTAGGAAGCCTCTTTTCCTTTTGGATGATGAACATTTAATTTAATAAATGGTATATTCTTTACAGAAATTTAATATATCTCATTCAAAAGAGGAGGGGGGAAAAAAGCAGTTTGTAATCCAGATTTGATGGCACAATGTATTTGTTAGGCAAAGGAACAGGAGACATTTGGAAAACTAAATTATTTTTTGTATGTCATGGGCTAGGGGAGAAAGAAAAATAACAGTAATAAAGTTTGAATAGAAAAAAGTTCTAATGAAATTTGAACAGAAAAAAATTCTTATCTTCTGCAGTTGCCTGACTTTCCAGTTCAGTAGGCAAAAGGATGCATTCCATGAAGAGAGGATACTAAAGAGTCTCAAAATAAATTCTGTGTTCTTTTGAATTCTACCAGAGGCATAACTCTGAAGTTAAGATCAGTGAGGTATTGGGAAGCTTGAAGTCTGTACCGCTGACTCCTCTGCATCTCACTTTTTGAGTCTGGGTTACCCTGAACATGTTCTGCTTTTCTCATGCCCAGAATTCTGTGATGCGACTCACCAACTTGCAGTGCAATATATGTATCCACATCCTCATCCTGAATGTCTTGGATGGAATTATCAAACCCCTTCCCCATTGTAAAATTGATAGTTATAAATGTAGTCCTGGTAAAGCACTTAGAAAAACTTTCACAGAAGACATGATATATGCCACGTTCCTTAATGTTACCAGGCAGTATCAACATCAAGAAGAAAACTTGGTGCTCTTGATTTAATGGAGTTTAAAGATTGAAACACACTTTCTAGCTGTATTGTTTTATGCACTTAAGAGATCTGTGCTGAAATCTTATGTTAGCTACCTTAAAATTTTGCCAGGAATCTTCTAGAGACTCTTAGAGATTATGTAAGGAGCTGAGATCACCAGTAATTCCTACATGGCTGATGCAGTGACATTGAATGGTTTGACTTGTGTTTGCAGTACCAAGTCCTAAATGGGTCCAATTAAATAATCACAGCATTTGTAGTTCCACACTGTTTCATATAGTAAGCATAGAACAGAATAAAGCAACATCAGAGCAGTAATCTTCTGTAGATTTGACAGTCTTTTTTTTTCCTCCAGAACCGCTGCTGAGTCCTGACAACCAACTCGATATTGAAAAACATAATTGTATTTTTAAACATAGAGATTGGCATGTTCAAGTACCATAAAATAAATAATAAAATAAATCCACTTCAGTAGTAGGGAACTAAAACGTTTGGGCTTTTTTTTACAATGTGTCTTAAATGACACATTATTTGATAAACAACAAATAAAAGCAATGCTTACATGGTAAGAGGGGAAAGTATTTCTCAAATTACAGAGCATTTTCTACTTTTTTGATGTTTTTAAGATAAAAAAGAAATTGGGTTAATACATTTTTGTATGAAATAGATTATAGACGCGAAGTAGATGTTATACATATAAATTCTTGTTTCATTTTCATGAACTCCTGTGAGTTAGCAATGAGATATCTTTAAATGCATTACTCTACCACAATTACATGCTACAATTGTATTTTATTGTCTGTGCTGAATGTGGACTTGCTGTTGAACTTCTTTATTGCCTTTTAGATCACGTCTCCATTGGAGGGCTTGGGGATAGCTTTTATGAATATTTGCTGAAGGCATGGCTGATGTCAGACAAGACAGATGAAGAAGGCAAGAAAATGTATTATGATGCTGTTCAGGTAAATGAGAGATTTAAATCTTCCTTGCCATAATAACCTAATCTCTAATAATCCTAACAATGTGGGAGATTGATGTGTTTGCCACCACAGTGTGCTTTTTAAAAATGAATTCTTTTTTTTTTTTTTTAAAAAGACTTCATCAAATATAAATGNAAAATTTGGGGGTTTGATGTGTTTTCCCCCACAGTGTGCTTTTAAAAAATTAATTTTTTTTTTTTTTTTTTAAAAAGACTTCATCAAATATAAATGGTAGAGGAATACAGATACTGAAGGGAGCGGGTGGGAGAGTCTTGAAATATAGCTAATTTTCTTCAGCTGAAAAATGGTCATAAAGTATGCAACAAAAATGAATCTAGAAGTAGCTCTCAGGTAGAAGTTCAATATTTCCCTGAATTTTCCCTGTATAGACTCTTCGTCTTTTTTTTTTTCTTCCTTGTATTCAGGAGGTAATTCCTCTTTTGTGTTCCAGCCTCATATTTCAGCCATTACAGTATTTTGACTGTAGTCAAAATAGGGATCAACATATTATGGTAGATAATATTAACAGAAAAACAGATTTTGTTACACAATGCCTTTTTGTTACAGGAGGCATATGTTTGCCAGTCTCTGTGAAACAGCCAATTATTCAAATTGGACACGAGAAAGTTCTCAAAAATCAGAATTGTTGATACTTGTATTTTTTATGTTTTATTTATGATCCTGCTGGTCTGCAATTTGCTTTGTTATTGATGGTATTTCCTTTAATATACCGTTTTTGTAGAAATAATGTTTTTTTGACAGTGGATTGGAACTTGTGAAGCATTAAGTTTAAATCCACATTTACGGGCTTCCCTTGCAGTCTGGGCAGATGACCTATTTCCTCCGTTCTTTGCTTTCATATATATATAAAAGAGGATAGTATTACTTCTTTTTTTCCCATCCTTTCATCTGTTTTGACTGTAAGCTCTCTAGGTCTGGGACTTTTATCTCTTATTAACTGTACGTATGTACAGTGTTTCGGCAGACAAGGCTTCGAGATGCCAAGTAATATCTGCTTTCCATACATCTGGAAATGCGCAGTCCTTAGAGAAGAGACATAAGTCTCTTTTTACTTCCCACACAGCAAAAAAGTGGTGGCATTAAAAAATACAGCCCTGACTCACTGGAAGTACTTTTTTCATTAGAGAGAAAAGTCATATGGTGATGATTTGAGGGTGGATATGATCCCTGCTGGTAGTACATTTGACAACTGAGCATTCACTGCTAAGAAACTCCTGCCTTTAATTTTCTAAGTGCAGATTTGGATGCGGTCAGCTTCATTTCCACTGATAACTGAGCAAAAGGTGGATTTTAAATTAGGTTTCAGTATATTTGAAGTCATATTGTAAGAACAGTGATATTGTAATAGCTCAGCCATTAGGTTGGCAGCCAAAAAGTAAGAACAAAGTATCTGGTAATACAACATCAATTCATCTTATTGTGAAAGGCATTTTGAACCGCCTCAAAGTCTTCTACTTTCACCGGTTTAACAATGTAATTTCTTTCTTTTAAATGCATTCTTACACAGAGTAAGTGCTAGCGCAGAGACATGTGCAATAAAAAACAGGGTTTTGCTAGTACAGCTCTTCTGGAAGCTGCTGCAGGCTGAGTATTGCTAATGCAGTGGTGTTGTGACCCTCACAGTCAGGACAATGAGCATCCTGTTCCCTGTCCCCTAGGGACCAGCAGAGGAATGTCGCTGCCCACTGCCAACAGGGGGCCCAGGGCAGTCACATAGCTCCAACACTCCTAAAGCTGATGTCTGCCTTCCCCTGCTTTCAGCCCAGATTTCGGGTGGGTGGTAAGGACTCCGGGGTCTGGGTCACCCCTGAGCAAGACATGTGAGTTGGGCTGAAGCCTGTATGCGCTTCCCCGGGCAGTGGGGAAAAGAGCTGGGAGCTCTTGTGGCCTGCTTATCTGGTGATGTGTGTCCTTGTAGGTGTCTGAGCTAAGTTCTTATTCTCCACTTTCTGTAGTGCAGTACATCTGTATCAAAGCTGAAAGTGTACATGCAGCACGTGGAGGCAGAGCTTGATGCGGCTTGTCCAGATAACAGCACCAGGGGAGCTGCAGTATCACAGAAATTGCAGGCTGTTTGGGCACCATTGACATGCAAGGTTCTTTACCAGAGTGGCTAGTCTATTTTGAAATCCATCCTACTATTGACTTTATTGCTATTGATCCTTTACTTATCTAAATTAGCCTTAATTTAAGTGTCTGCACAAGCTGCAGTTTTCCCTTATGACTAAGCCTCCACATTTTGGGCATTCTGAATCTGCTTTGTATTTTCTCAGATTAATTTCCCTCGATGCTTTCAGCCTCTTTTTAAGACTACACCAAAGGGAATGGCATACTTATTCCCAGCCGTTTGTTCCTGCATGTTCCCGCCAAGTTCTAAAAGTGTGACTTGAGGGCTTGATGCCTAATTCAATATCTCCTGCTATCCGAAAATCACAAATGAAAATATAGAACGAGTTGTACTTCACTGTGTAAAGTTGAAATTTACTTAGCTAAAGCATTGGGGGTTTTCCTTATGCTGTTCAGTAACGTATATTAAAAACAAAGAGTTCTTTCTTGAAGAATTTTTGTAATGTCTATGGATTGTTTTCTGGCTGAAGTTGAGTGGAATAACTAAGATGCCAAACTATGTTTAAGAACTTTTTATTTGCCATGAATGAGGTGTATATTTAGCTGATGCTATTTTGAGAAAAGTTTACTTCTAATGGAAAAGGGACAGAGATATTGTTTTGAATGCCACAGCACAATCTGAATGCATTTATGAGGCAATCAGAGGGATTCATAAACTCTAGAATTTGCATATAGATAAGTGTATGTATTTTTTTACTATAAGTTCATTTTCTTTTGAAAAGTAATACATTATTTTATATAATGTCCTTCATATAATTTGGGAAGGAAGAGATCTTCTTAATCTGGTTTAAATAGAAGGCATGAAACATCTCCTGGTTATAGAACCTGTTACTTATCTTGAAGATTTAACTGACCATAGAACAAACTCTCAGTCTTTGCAAGCACCCAGTACAGGAAACGTTTCACTCTTTTCAGCTAACACAGTTGATCTCTGAGGGACAACTGAGTAGGCTTAGTAAAAGAGTACGATAATTTGGAGCAAGAATGGACCTTCTGGGTTCACTTTAGTATAGCAACAGCAAGTCACAAGCAACTGCATCAAATCCTCTTCTCTTGAATGCCAACCCTCATTTTAAAAGTTGAAAAGAAATTTTCCCATTACTTTTATTCATACTTTGTCTCACACTCTTGACATTCTGATATCTGTTCCTAATTTTCACATTACATTTTTTTTTCTGGTCATTGCCTCCAGCTTTCTATATCCTAAGTATTTCTTCTCTTTCTGACACTGCCTTCATCTCTTTCTTAAGTGTATTTCTGAAGAAGTGCCTTATCTAAGGGCTCTAAAGGGAGAAGTACCTCGTCCTAGCAGAACTTCATAGAAGAAGGAAGAAACCCTCAGCAGCAGCTCCCAAACTGGTTCAGTTCAGCCAGCAGCAGCCCTGTGGTATCAAAGAGGAAAGCAGCTGTGTTCTGCAGAAACAGTGTTGTACTTTTAGACACCTATGTTTGCTGATTTCTCTCACTGCATAACAACTGTGTAGAAGTAACATTGTGACATGAGAGCTAGTTATCTTCTGACTGTGTGGAAATAGAAAATGGTGGAAATAGCTAAAAGGCTAGGTGGTGTGAGACCTGGTCACAGCCGTTTTCTGCTGGATTTCAACAGCACACTCCTGAAATTTAGCCTACTGCCAGACTGGATTAAGTTGTTGAGGAATGTTATAACCTTTTCTTGGGTACTGAATGGAAAAAAGGCCATTTTTTGCCTCAGAATTTTGAGTATTCAGACAAAATACGGGTGACCTATTTAATTTGGTTTGGGTTTTTTGTCTCATCGTTAACAGTTGAGAGTAACCTTGATATATACTCAGGGAAGCTATGTGGTGCATTTTTTGTTCAGTTTTGTTTTGGAAGTGGTGGTGGTATATTTAATTGTCGACGTTAAGCAATGAACATTTTTCAGAACTATCCGAGAGTTCAGCGATTCAGATAAATAAAACAAAGCTACACAGGCTTCTTTCTCATTGAAGTGAGGGACCAAGCGAAGTATTGTTAGCAAAATGAAATGTGGTATTGGCAGATAGACCCTTTTCATCTCCAGGGTTTCAAGAGGGTATATTTAACTGTGGTGACAGGCTGGTGGCTGCTCTGGGTTGATTGCAGTTTCCACTCAGTCACTTAAAGTGATTTTCTTTGCTATTACAGTGATCCTAAAAACTACATAACTGGTATGGACAGTGATAGAACTGCAACAACTCAGAATAATTTTTCATGCTGAGCAAAGCCAAAAGTACATTAATGAATTGGACATTCACTATTTTAGCACTTCTTGGCACTCAAGGAAATAGAAAATGGGATAAATCTGCGTCAGCAGTCAGCAGCACAATGTAATAGGAGCTGATCTTCGCAGTGAAGCGTTTGGGCCCGTGGACTCATTTTGGGAGGGAGATACTGTCTATGATTTAAGTGTATGAAAATGAATAAATGTGTGGTTTATTTACATAGTTTGTCCGCTGTTGTGTCAAAAATATTTATCACACTGCTGCACTAGCGTTCTGTATATAGCGATAGTGAAGCTATCTGCTAGTGAAACACAAGATTCATTATGTTTGCAGGACAAGAACATCCAGAGGACTTGATGCTTCTTTTACTTTCCTGAGCTAGATTTCCTCTGTTGTCAAAAGTATGGGAGGAGTTTTGAGACTGTAGCAGGAAGCAAAGCTTCTAAAACCTAAAGAAAGGCTTCTGCAGATTTTTATGTTAGTGATTTACTTATAACTATGCAATCTTTATGTTTTGGATGATACAAAGTACTTTGTTGTTTGTTTGCTTGTTTATGGACTATTGTGAGAAGCAGCAAGCTATACAGTTGTTGGAACTCTTGAAGGAGGATTTTAACCAGAAAGTCTTGCTAGACAAATTGTCCCCGTTTTGCCTCAGGCTTTGCTTTTGTCGTCAGAAAGTCCTGTCATGTCTGAGCAGCTATATCCTTAATACTTGCACTGTTTTTCTTTCCTTCCCAAAGGCTAGTACAGCAAAAAGCTTGCCAGGAGGGACAGATATTTATTCTAGAACATTCAGAAAATAGATAATATAAGTTTTTGAGAGAGAGACTTGGAGACTTCCTTTGATGCATGCTATTCTGTTAATACTGTTTGAAGAATGTGAATAAATCTTGCCTTCTGGTAGCAGACAGCATTAAGTACCTTTAATGCAAGAGCATTGGTGCTCTTGGAGACGCTAATAGGCCTTTACAGACAAAAATACATAAGTAGATTTTCAGGAAAAGTAAATTATCAGCTTTCCTCTAGAACTTAATCATCTTTTAGTGATCAGATGGATAGATATCATAGTAGTTACATGCTTGCCAACTTTTCCATTTTGAAAATGTGGGTATCTCAATTACTTCATTCATATTTCATTTCACATGTAAGCTTGTCTTTGTAGCAGGTTGAGTTCAAAAGCAGTAAGTGCTTCACAGTATTTCTTATATCAAAATGTTTCTTATATATAGTCTTTAAACAAATGAAAGTTCTTCTGTATTTGGATTTCAGTTTTGATCTTTGAAAAGCAGAGTTCAGTACGCAGTTGGAATCTCAAGTGGAAACAATACCACATTTCTTTGGCAGAATTGTTTCAATAAACTGTAGCAAAGGCTCAAACTTCCTCTTTATTTCATCCTAGCTTCTCTATCAGTATGCTTTCACGTGACTTGAGTCTTGTAATATATATGTAAGTTAAGTTTAGGAGAAAGTTTGTACAATGTATTTTCCGTCATCTCCAAAATAGCAGTAATAAAGGAATATTGGAAATTTCCAACTTTTCTCATTGGAATGAGAAATAAACTCATTGGAACTTTGGACAAAGAATAAGTATAAGTTGTGAAGACTGGTGAAGAAAAAAGGTATCTACTGCATTAGATCAACTCAATACAGTGAAGATGATGAAAGAAACTCAGAGTCAGGAAAGTAGGCACATTACGTACGAACTCAAAATATGCAAAACAACAGTAATACTGACCTGCCTGCTTTGTGCTGGTTCAAAGCAATAAACTGTATTGATACAGGCCATAAATACTAAAATAAAAAGCAAGAAATTGCCACTTTTGAATTCTTAGAAATATCATGCTGTAGAATTCTCTTTCATGCTCACTGTTGCTTCAAATTGTCAAAATACTGTTTAAGATCCCTAGGGGAAGAAAAATGTATTAAAAATGTGGACTGAGATCATTTATTTTGCTATATTATAAAGAAGCATGCAGAGTTGTAATTATTCCCAAAACAAACATCATAAGCCGTGGAAGTTTAGAACAAAGATGATATTTTTGAACTTTCGGATTTCTTACTGAAGGGAAATGGATCACTGTGGCTTGCAAGGAAGTTTTATCTCCTGCTACAGTGACATCTTGAGGTAGGAAAGGAAATGCCTGGTTCTTGTTTGAGCATAGTCACTGAAATTCATTAATCACAATTAAGCAGTTTTTGTAAAAGGAGAGTTAAAATATATACATGCTTGAGGAAGTAGAGCATCAGTTTTCATTGTATTTTGAGGTTTTTCATTTGTCATTCCTGCTCCTTATGCAGAGTTAACTATTTTGTATCACACGTGTATTTTGAATTTAGCAGCTTTTTGAGGTACAGGACATTTTTACTGAGAAGCCTACATCTATACCAGCAATTTTATTCCTTGGTGACATAATCCACCTCAAGAATACCCTCTACTAACAATAAGCTTGTTGATCTTTTTTCCTTTGTTAACTCATTTGAACACTGAGATTACTTTAATTCTATGTCATCCATTTTGCTCTATAAGCAATCTGTTCCTCAGCCCTAAGCAACCCAAGGGGTAAATGAAGGACTTCTCTCAATCACAAGAGCCACAATACAAAGTGTAGGGGACTACTAGTGTTTATAAGTGAATTTTTAAGTATTCTTACAGTTACTGTGTAGAAGGGATAATTTCCCACAAGATGAAATTTAAAAAAAAAAAGCAAAGAAAAGAAAATTTAGCTAAAAATTTAATTGCAGTGAGGACTGTAAGCACAGTATTGCATAAAAGCATACAAACAAAAAATTTCAAGGAACTGATTCAGTCATAAGAGTTAGTCTGGCTAAAAGAGCTTAGCTCTTATATTCTAAATCATATACCATACAGCCTTTATGTGAAGTAAATGTATTTGTTTAAATGGCTGTCCAGCATTTATTTTTCTTTAGTCTTCCTTCCTTCCTCTCTTTTGTCAAGTATAGTCTAGAGTCAGTTTATCTCTTTTTTTTTTCGTTATCTGACAAGTAGCATCTGCTGTTACTCCCTTCAAGAGCAAGCATTTGCAGCCACTTTTCCTTTGCAACCTTTTATGTTGCACAGGCTTTCTGCATTACCTTGATACAAAAAAAAATTCTAATTGAATTGCAGAAATACATTCTGTAAAAAGGTAATATGAAATTTCCATTTACTTAAAAGGAAATCTGTGCTTGCTGCTAACAATTATCCATCAGTAATGTATTTTCAGCTAATCAAAGACCTCATTCTTCTAGCATTTTGGATTCTTTGCAGATGTTGTCTGTTGCTTTATGTTTTGCATATTCATTGCAGTAAAATTAAATAATAATCTCTATAGTGAAAATGTGACACCACCTGATCTACAAGTACTGAAACTCAGAAGGAATTGTTTGTAGGTAGAGTCTAAGTTATACTAGAGCTGCACTTAAAATAAATGTGTGGCTTTTTAAAATGTGTAGATAATTATGTCAAAACAAAAGTAAATTGATTCTGAGTATGAAATTGAAAATTAATTCTGCTAAATACAAATTTTCACTTAGGTGGATCTTTATCAAATTGCTACCTAATCTTCTTTTATAATAATTTGTTTTAGCAACTTCAGTTCCCTACCAGAACTTCACCCACAGCACTGCAGATAGCAATTAGTATTTCTCAATGGGCTCATAACCCTAAGATTTTCATCCTACTCCTCAAGTTCAGATGCTTATTATATTCTTGTTTAAACTGATAGTATTTCTTCCTCAACCTACTACATTCTTAACTTCGTCTTCCAATTTTTTTTACCCATAAACCGTTGTCCATTTGTTGCAACTAGTGTTTTAACCTTGTTCTGGTCCTCAAACTTATTTAAAAAACAAAAATCTTTGTTTGGTCTGTCCTGATGGCACTTAAAAGCTGTGTGAAATTCTCTCTGAAAAAAAGAACAAACAGGATACACTATTTAAAAATATCATGCTGTTTGAACCAGTAAAAATATTAAAATGTTTGAATTGAACTGTTGAAAACTATCCAGAAAATGGATTCTGAATGGCATTGGTATGTTTAGTATAGATTCAGAACTTTAGTATGCTAATGTTTTATACAAACACTCCATTATTCCGGGAATAGTGATTTATCAACATTTCAAAGTAAATCCTGAAGTTCAACTGTAGTTAAGCTGGATTTGTGGGGAAAAGGGAGGTTTTACCATACATCTGAATGTAAATACTGTTACCTGATATTCTTTTATGTGTTATACTCATGCAAGGTATGGATTTATTCTAAATCATTTACAGTTTTGAGACTTTCTAAATTTGTTGATCTTTCATAATGCTAACTGTTTTTTATTGTGAAGTTCCTTGAGCACCTCAAGTACTGTGTTCAGTTTTGGGCCCCTCACTGCAAGAAAGACATCAAGGCTCTGGAGCGTGTCCAGAGAAGGGCAATGAAGCTGGTGAGGGGTCTTGGAGCACAGACCTTTTGAGGAGTGGCTGAGGGAGCTGGGATTGTTGAGTCTGGAGAAGAGGAGGCTTTATAAAATGTGAACAGCACCCTGAAAGATTCTGGAAGTTTTCCAGTAATTTCTATCTTCTCGTACATTTTACCTGTTTACGCAGCAGTACATTTTGTAGCAGGTTCTGTGAACTCTTCTGTCAATGCTTTAATTGTACATTTAAGTACTTTATACCCAATGAGATAACTGAAAAGAAAACAAGTTTCAAAGAACTTTATTTTAAAAAGCTGCATCTAGGTATTCCATGACTAGATTCCCAACTAGTTCTCTGTACTGATGCTTTATTGATTTTCTTTCTCTTGTATTATGCATGCTCAGTTCTGTTTCTGGTTCTCTTGATTTCTGTAGAATGAACCAGAATACCGGTGGTTAACTGAATGTATGATAGAGTTGTTCACCTCCTCTCCACTACCCTTTAAAAGCAATAACTTAATTACTGTTTGTGTTTCTAATTAATGCGCTCTTCTGCATCACCTCCATTGTTTTAATTCTGTTTCTCTGCAAACGGGTGGCTGTATTCCTGGTTTCTGTAATCAGTGACCAGACATTGCTATCAGCACCCACTTCTAATTCTCTCATGAAGAAGTGTTTCTTATTCTCATAGGTTTTTTCGTTTGTTTGTTTGTTTTATAGAAGTCTCTATGACTCTCTGCTCTTGATTTATGACCGTGGAGGAATTCAGTCTTGGGGGAAAATTCATTGGTCTTGGTTGGGAGTTCCATATAGTCCCGAAAACCCAGCATCATTTAGTACACTGACTCTGATGTTATGAATATAAATTTAGACCTGCATATAATACACATGAATTTATATCAATAAGGGACTTCTTTGTCAGAGTCCAGATTGGAAATATGGAAGCTGAAGTAATGGCTAATGACCATTAAAAATGAAATTACCTGAAAATGTTCAATGTAGGAAGCAGAAGAATAATTTTTAAATGATATTTTATTTTTTAGGCCTTTTGTATAAAATGTACTGTGTAAATTGCTGAAAGTTGTGGCAGAGTTAATCATCACCAATGTACTCTAATCTGTGTTGCTTTAGCTATACTTTGAATTTGTGCCAGCTCATATCCATTTTACCTTGTAAGCTAAGGCAACACAGAGAAAAAACAACTGACGTATAAAGCAATCTTAAGGTGTCTCTGTTACTTGTTTTGGTCTTTCATGCTTTCCCAAGTGGTAAACTTTGATTTAATAATAGTAATAGCATTAGTAATAGTAATAATAATAATGTGCTTCCACAGGCCATAGAGACCCATCTCATTCGAAAATCAAGTGGGGGACTGACATACATTGCTGAGTGGAAGGGTGGCCTGCTCGAACACAAGATGGGACATCTGACTTGTTTTGCTGGAGGCATGTTTGCTTTAGGAGCAGATGGAGCACCTAGTGACAAGACAGGCCATCACATTGAGCTTGGTGCTGAAATTGCTAGAACTTGCCATGAATCCTATGATCGTACAAGTAAGTACAATATCAGAGAGTTCAGTTTTGTGAAAGCAGCCATCAGTATTTTATTCACAGTGGAAAATAAAAGTTGAATCATAGCAAAAACTTTTCATACTTTCTGATAAAATGTTGCTTTGATTCAGGACTAACTTTTAGAGTGGCTGCTTTGTTTCATAAATAATTTCAGTACATCTAAATTATAGCTACTCACTGTAGTGACTAAAATTACAGCTTTTTTTTTCATGTTGTCAACTTCTTCATAGCCAGTGCAAGTGAGGGAGGCGATCTGTTCATTTATGCATCATTAAGTATGCTTTATGCACAAAAAAATATTTTATTCTCAATTCTTTTGGTACAATGAAGCAAAGAAAGAATTGCACAAAGAAAGGGAATTTCTGTGCAAGAAATTTCTTAGAATTCTTTCATCTTATAAAAATAACCCTGGCAGCATTTCAGGTCCCAGAGTGTAGATTCATAGATACATTAGGTTGGAAAGGACCTAAAAGATCGTCTAGTCCAACCATCCTCCTATCACCATCCCTACCCACTAAACTACTAAATCAAATCCCTTAGCACCTCATCTAAACACTTCTTGAACAGCGCTAGGGATGGTGCCTCAACCACCTCCCTAGGCAGGCCATTCCAGTGCCTGACCACTCTTTTTGAGAAAAAAATTTTCCTCAAATCTAATCTAAATCTTCCCCGGCGTAACTTGTGGCCATTCCCTCTCGTCCTGTCATTAGTTATCTGGGAGAAGAGGCCGACCCCCTCCTCACCACATCCCCCCTTCAGGAAGTGGTAGAGTGTGATAAGGAATTTTCAAGTTTAACACAGAAAAGTGAATATCCTCATGTTTTAAGGAAAACCTAATGTGTTGCTAATTATATAAAGTTTCTCATAATGCAAATGTTAACATCACTGTTCAAACTGGGACTGCTGTTTAAGGAATTGATAAAGAATAGCTGTTCAGCACTGTGAATTATTTACAAAATATTTGAAAATAGAGCTGCTGTCAAAAAATTGTATACATCTGTCAAAAATGATATACATTTTAGGTAACATGCCTTGTGTGATATGAAATGATAGTTAATTTGGCAGGTTACATATTTGAAACCTTTTTTAATGCCTTTACCTTAACATATGTTTTTATATTGGGTAGGCATGAAACTGGGACCAGAAGCATTCAGATTTGATGGTGGAGTTGAGGCCATTGCGACAAGACAAAATGAAAAATACTACATCCTACGACCTGAAGTCATAGAGACCTACATGTACATGTGGCGGCTCACTCATGACCCAAAGTACAGGCAGTGGGCATGGGAAGCCGTAGAGGTA
Source organism: Odontophorus gujanensis (assembly GCA_013399175.1). Lineage (NCBI taxonomy): Eukaryota > Metazoa > Chordata > Aves > Galliformes > Odontophoridae > Odontophorus > Odontophorus gujanensis. The sequence goes on along the minus strand of VXAB01003756.1, from coordinate 1,153,362 downwards.
ATGTTTGATTGGTTTTTTTTCTTATTAAATTCTAATGTCTTGTTATGTGATCTCTTGAACACAATCTGGATTTTGCTTAGCAGTTGAAGAGTAAGTAATCATTTAAAATTAGTAATATCAACTTAAACTTGCAGAGATTCATTTACTAAATGAAATAAGATGATTTTGACTAACTCATATCCTGTTGGTATTGTATATTTGAAAAATTCCTTGCGAATTTTTTTTGTTGAATGTTTCTCTGATCAGGCTCATATCTGATTATCCTGCTCAAGATGCTGAGTATTGGAGCATGTGAATGGAAAGTGAAAATGTGGCATATTTGAATCTCGGACATGGAAATAAGCTCTATGAAATGTATTTGCTATAGTAATTGTATTCAGGTGATTTTAATTAGGGTGATAGAAGCCAAGATTAAGTGCCTAAATAGTACCAAACATTTTAAAATTGAGTTACTTTTAACAATAGGTCACATCTCCATTAATGATAGCAATCTCATCAAGATTTCAATTTCTTTATCCCACAACCTTTGAACTTCAACCAGTAGTGCTGAATCTAGCAACATTAACATTCTACACTGCAAAAATTGTCTTGCCAAATCCATCATTTTTATCCCTTACTGATAGTTAAAGTTTGCCACGAATAAGTCACTGAGAGAAGCATGAGGGCCATCAACAGGGCCTTCAGGGGACTGGGACTGTTTTTGGATGAGGTGTTTTCCTCTATCCCTTCTGTTGCAGGGAGGAATATGGGGAGGAAAAGCCATCTGATAAGTATTTGGCTGAGAGGCTGGTGCCACTACAGGAATTTTGGTTTTTTTTTAACCATGGGGCAGGTTACTTGGTGCCTAACCTAATGGCTGCTGATCGGCTCCACATAGGTTGTAGGGGAAAAAGGATTCTGGCTGAGGAGCTGTCTGGGCTCTTTTATATTAGACTAGATTTGAAGGGGGAAGGGGTGATAGCATGCCATGACAAGGTGTGGGACAGCAGAGCTACGTTAGAGAGGTAAGGTGGTAGCAGGGGCCCTCAACCTGATACATCTTATAAATATAGTAGACAGCAAGTTGGAAGAGCTCATCGTCAGGGCTTTAAACTAAATTTGATGGGGGAAGGGGATGTACTGCTGAGGAACAGAGAAGAGTCAGGGAACACTGCCACTTCAGGAAGCAACAAGGAAAAACTTAAGATTTTTCCCACAGGTTTTGGGGAGGGCTCTTCCAGGAAAGTAATGTGGCTGAAAGCCCAGCTGAAATGCCTCTTAACCAATGCACGCAGCATGGGAAATAAGTAGGAGGAATTGTGGTGTAAACTGCCATCTTACTGCTGTCATGGAAACACGGTGGGATGACTCGCTTAAATGGAATACCACGATTGAGAGTTATGAGCTTTTAGAAAGGGATAGTTGATGTAGAAGAGTTGCCCCCTGTTAAGAAGTGGATAGATTGCAAAAAGGTTGAGAGCCTGTGGATTAAAATTAAGGACTAGACTAATAAAGGGCATCTGGTGGTCAGGGTCCACTACAGGCCACCAGATCAAGGGGGGCCTTTTGATGAGGCCCTCTTGCTTTAGTTGCAAGAGGCATCACACTTTCAGTATTAAGGCACATGAGGGAGCCAGCACTGCTTCTCTAAAAGTAGATAGTACCCAACCAGTCTGGTGGTCTTCTTTGGTGCAGTGATGGCATTGGTGGACAAAGGAAGTGCAGCTGATGCCATCTACCTGGACTTCTGCAAGGCCTTTGACGTGCCCACACTACATCTTTATCTCAAAATAGGAGAGATATGGATTTGAAGACCGGACTATTATGTGGATTAAAAATTGGTTGGATAATTGTCAGCCAGAGGGTTGTTGTCAACAGCCAATCAGAAGTGGTATCCCTAAGGGATCTGTCATGGGACTGGTGCTTTTCAACATTTTTATCAGTGACATAGAAAGTGGGATTGAATGCACCCTCAGCAAGTTTTCTGATGACACCAGTTGGGGTAATGCAAATGACACAATAGAAGGAAGGGACACCATTCAGCGGGATGCATATACAAGCAGTTCCATGGAGAAGGATTTGGGGGTCCTAGTGGACAAAAAGCTGGTCATGAGCCAGCACCGTGCTCTTGCAGCTTGGAAGACCAACAGTACCCTGGGCTGCATTAAAAGAGGGGTGGACACCAGGGAGAGGGAGGTAACTGTCCCTCTTTAGTCTGGAGGTCCCACCTGGAGTACTGTGTCCAAGTCTGGGCTTTCCAACAAAGGAAGGATGTGGTGTTGTTGGACCAGGTCCAGAAGAGAGCCCTGAAAATGGTCAGAGGGCTGGAGCACTTCTCCATTGAAGAATGGTTGAGTGAGTTGGGCTTATTTTGCTTAGAGAACAGAAAGCTCTGGGGAGACTTTATTGTAGCCTTCCAGTACTGGAAGGGTGCTTATGAGCAGGAAGGGAACCAACTTTTTAAAGGTCTGATAGTGATAGGACAAGGGGGCATGGCTTTAAACTAAAAGGATAGATTTAGGTTAGATGTTAGAAATGTTTTACTTAGAGGGTGGTAAGGCACTGGAACAGGTTGCCCAGAGAGGTTGTAGATGCCCCATCTCCAGAGGCATTCAAGGCTAGGTTGGGTGGGATCCTGGGCAGCCTGATTTGGTGGTTGGTAATCTTGCCCATGGCAGGAGGGTTGGAACTAGTTGATATTTACGTTCCCCTCCAACCTATGCCATTCTATCATATGATATAATCATTTCCCTTATTCCAGTAGTTAATCATTCCTACTGTTAGACATGAGTACCATTGGATTTACCTTGTTTTGTCTTCCAGGCATGGGCTTATATTACACTTCCAGAGTTCACATATTTTCTCCTCACACTGATGTTGCGCTTCTTAAATTATCTGCCTATCACTATTTGTTTGAGATTTTTAAGTGGACTGAGCCCTTAAGATAAGATAAAGGAGGCTAAAGGATATTAATTTTGTGGAACCGTATTCTAAAGAAAAACACAAACAAAAAAAAAAAAAAAAAAAAAAAAAAAAAAAAAAAACCTTGAAGTGTTTTTTTATAAGTGTTCCC
>VXAB01003756.1:1134367-1150272 GCA_013399175.1 Odontophorus gujanensis | reverse complement strand
ACGGGAGAAAAAGAATTTTTTTTTTTGAAAACTAATTAAAAAAAAAAAAACAAAAAAAAAAAAAAAAAAAAAAAAAAAAAACAAAGCAAAACTCTGCAGTGTTTTGTTATCAGTGATCCCTCAGTCCTTTGGAGATCTATTACTTTCCGGGATTTTAAAAACACCCTGTTTGTCAGTTTGTCCAACACCACTTGTTTCTATGAATGTGTGATTGTAACTCTTTGGAATGGCCTTCTACTGGTCATAGAAGCTTGCTCTGAAGTCATAGAAGAACACACTGTCTTGCTGCACAATTACCTGTCCCTGTGAGACCCTACTAGAGAGCTATTACTGCATTACAGTTCCATGTACCTGGCTGCAACGTGACATCTGCAGCTACCTGGCTCCCTGTGCAGCAACAAAAATCTGTAATTGTACTCTGAATTCACTCTCTGAGGTACTGAATGTATCTCAAATGTTGTGCAAAAAGAGCATTTCAATTTTGATTATTAAATACTCTCGAGGAATGAAATTCATGATAAAATCTGCTTTCCATAGTAGAACTATACTAATCTCCAACTCTTTATTACTTGCACATTCTGCACAATGCCACATCTGCAGTCAATACTGTATTTAGCTAGGTAGAGTGTAGTAATTTGGGTCAATGTGTTTACTATCTTCAGGTGTTGGCTGTATATGTCTTCAAATGATATGTTGCTGAGTTACTGATTCCAAATCAATTTTTTTGCAAAAGCATCTACTATAGAGCGCTGTTCCCATGCTTCCTTCTTTCCTAACATCATCCATATGCACATATTTTGCTACTGGACTCTTCCCAGGCAGATTATAATTGAAATGTTTAAAATCACTGTTTATGGAAGTCATCCCACAAGGCTCCAGCAATGCCAAGTGTAGAATGTTCCTTCTCCAGATGATTTTCCTGACTCATTGCTGCTGCCCACACTGTTAACATTGTTTTAAGCAATTGAAATGTTTTCCTTATTGTTATTCTTAACCCTGGTGGTTCAGTTTGTCTGTGTTTATTTCAAGTTTGTATATTCATTTACCTTCTTAATGCTCTCCCTGTGTTCCTTGTTTAACATTCTTGTGGCTACTTTAGTCTAGCTCTAAAGTAATGGTTTAGAGCCCATCTGTGGCAGATGCAGCTGGCCCCACTCTGTACAGGCCTGTCTTCCATTGTCTTAATGTGCAGCTGTTTCACAGAAACAGATCTTGCAAATTCACAGTCAGCTGTAAGTTTCAAATATTTTCTTTTTTCTCCTTTGACATTTCCAGCCCATACAGCTCCACTTGATGCTGCTTTCTTTTCATTCCAGTGTGTGTTATGATAGTTTACAACAACTACTTCACAAGTTCACAAAATCATAGAATCACCAAGCATAGAAATGACCTCCAAGATCATCCATTCCAACCAGCCAACTACCACCACCATTTCCCCATTAAGCCATATCCCTTAGTGTAGCACCTAAATGTTTCTTGAACACCTCCAGTTCTGTTCACATTTGCTCTTAATTCTTGCACCAGAGAACACATCACTCCATCCTTGTGCTCTTTTGGAGTTCCCTACCCACTGAATATGGGAATTTTAGCTACCAGCACTGTTTTCATTAAGATAAAGCAGACACTGAAGGAAAATAAAAGATGAGGGGGGAGAGAGTAACAATCAGACTATTTGTTGTAGTCTGAAAATGCTGGGTTTTAGGTATTCCGTGTCCATTTTCAACTCATGACACTGACATTCATGTTTGTTTCCTAGTGCCCATGTAGTAGGGAGGCTGTACTTGTGCCATGGTCATGAACTACTAAACCCTCCAACACAGAACACATCTATTATTTCATTCTCTAACTTTTATAGTCTGTAAAAACACTCTTTCTTCTTTTTTTTTTTTTTTTTTCCCTGGAGGCTTGCTTTGCTGGCTCAGTTTGTCCAAGTTCATTCTGTATGTACTTCAGTTTCTGGAGAAAATGCAATTAGGACCAACAGCAACATCCACTTCTCCTGAGTCAGAAAGATTTTATCAGCTTAACTCACAAATGTCTCCCTTTCTGCATTATAATTATGGCACGTATTTTGAATTCATAGCCCTTCCTTTGTTGTTTTCCATTATGAGGCTTTGAGACTGACAGCTGGTTTTCGCTTTATTTATGCTTTCCATTACTAGCATAACTGATCTTAGCCACTCTCGTTTTCCAAGGACTACTAATTTAAAATGTATTAAGTTAATTCTCCTCACCTACCACTGCTCCACGTTAAGTATGAATGTCACCATGTTCTGAAATGGAAGGCACAGGCACAAAAGGATATTCCTACCAGATTAAGAGTGGTTACGACAAATATATATTTTTATGGAGCTGGCACCAGATGCTAACATTCTGTTCCTTTAGAGTAGTGCGAAGTAGCTTTCAGGGGTAAGATGATCCACATTTGCACAAAGCAGATACCACCAAAGGGCTAAAACTATGCAAATTAATCTCTTAGTGTCTGTCATAGTAGTGTGTTCAGTTGCGTATATGGTATCTCTCTACATTTAACTCTGGTGATCCTCGTGAGGAAAGCTCGAACTACATGTTAGAGCATATAAACCCCAAAAAGCAATTTGCTTTATTTTGCTTCATCCTGATTAGAATGCAGATGTTTCCTTGAATACTAGCTTTATCCTTCAAGTTCTCCTTCTGCTGTGCCTCAGAAAATATAATCTCGTGTTTGACATTGAAAATCCAGGCACAGATTCAGTATTTTGAATTCACTGCAGGTTCAAGTATATGAGAGAAAAGGAATACCGGCCAGGGGAAATTACTTGTTTAAATTTAAGTATATTTGTCACTTAGTAAAACTGTCCAGGAAAATTAAAGAACCTAAACACACACAAGAGAAGATAAATAGGCCTGTTATATTTTAAAGGATCTCTTCTGAAGAAAAATGTCTTCTAAATATACAATAGGCAGCTTACTCTCCAGTGAAAGCTATAGAGAGCCTGACATGCAAGCTAAATATATGTAGATAGCTAACCAGGACTCCAGCATCAAGGAAATATAGGATATCTGCTCACAGCAAGACACAGATCTTGAACTGCTTTTACAGCAGGTGGAAGTGATAGATACCTCAGTAATCATTAGTGACTTTTAGTCCCATCTTTCATCAGAAAGCACTTATTCTGCCTGTTTGCTTGTTTTCAGATGTATCTTCTGCCTTTACATTGTTTTCTGCTATATGTGGTTTGAAATATAGATTTTCTTTCAGAAAATCTATACATCTCATAGTCTCTTCAGTGATATTTGTAATAACTTCAGAAATAGCAGAACTTGTTGTCCAATGGGATTAGAGCCTTTCATCCCCCTGTCAGGGTTTTGATGAAGCTCCAGGTACTTCTGCTTGAATGCTGTTGCTCCCATGCCTATTTCCACAGCGAGCACTGAGTTGCAGAGTAGGGTGGTCCTGAGTAGACGTAGTCAGCCATTGTGCTTACTGTCGGATTTCTTGTGAGAAATTATTTAGAGTTAAAGTCCATTTCCCGGATTTGTTTTTAAATGAGTTGTTAAATTAAATCATTCTAGATTCTATTCGGGATACTTACATTAAATTTAGTCACATAGCTTTGTTGTCTAACAAGAAACAAACATTTTTTTTTAGAAAAGTTTTCAAAGAAAAATAGAACCTAAGGCAGAAAAAAATACAGTCACAGCCCAATATCAGATGTTTCCCTTTCAAAAATGAAATAATTGCAAAAAAAAAATAAAAACCCACAACCAAACAACTTATATAGGAAATGGACATTTGGCTTCAATTTTCCAAAACTAAGAAAGGCAAAGAAAAGACTGATCATAATCATAACATTCAATTAAATCACAATAGTTTTTCAACACTAAAATATGACCAGGGAAGGTGTCAGTGACAGGATCTCTGACAGCTGGACAGACAAGCCTAAGACAGAGAAGGTACCCTATCAAAAATAGGAAAAAGAAAATAATGTATGGTACATATATCTTCACACTGGTACATCACTGTACATTTCCCTCCTAAAACTGGTTTGTGTTCTTTTATGAATTTATCATTTTGATTCTCTTCTTAAATGTAGAACTACCTGTGTGTTTTAAAAGAGATTTCTATCTGGAGCTCTATCTAGTTTGTAGCTCTTTATCAAATAAAAATGTTGACAAAGTTGTGGTAGTTGTAGTGTTATTGTCAAACAACCCAAACCTAACAGATTATTCGTATTATTAAACCTGTTGTCTTTTCCTTTTTTTCCCCCTCACCCATCTGTAGGCACTGGAAAAACATTGCAGAGTAGATGGCGGCTATTCTGGCATTAGAGATGTTTATAGTAATCATGAAAGCCATGATGATGTGCAGCAAAGTTTCTTCCTTTCGGAGACACTCAAGTAAGTTAAGAAAGTTGACTTTCATTAATATCAAGTAGTTCTATGTACTATCTTTACAGATAAGTATTTATCATTAGTACTCCTGACATTCAGGTAACAAAATCTGACTGAAATAGTAGAGCTTTTCTTAGGTGACATGAAGCCAAATTGCCTTTTTTTTATCTTCTATATCAGTAAAGTAAATTCTATGACTTTTGAAAATTATCATTACTTCTTTTAACAACACTTGGTAGTCTTTGGTGAGAAATTACATCTACAAGCATTGGTAGGTTCTAATTACATATGCCAACACTAGGCAAACAAATTGACAACACAGCAGACTTAGCAAGAATGTATCATGTACTTTTCATTTTAAATCTGCAGACTGAGAAAAAAAAAAGTTGCATGGTAAACTTATACATCTGATAAGAGCAAAAAAGAAAACAAAAATCTTTTATTTCTACCACTGTCCCCAAAATTTTTAATGAAATGCATTAAGTTTTATTTAGATGACCTCCAGAGGACTCTTCCAACCCATAGGATTCTGTGAAAAGCCTCCATGGAAGGATAGAGAATAAATTTTCATTTAGTAAGGAGACTTTCATCCCTAAGATATCTTTAATAATCATGTAGCTACTACCCTGTACCATTATACTAAATAAATTGATGGGTTTTTTTTATTTTCATTTACTGCTCACTTTAATAGACCAGTAGGTTGGAAAGCTACTGGTCCTAGTGCTAGGACTCAGCTAGTATTCTTCAAAATTCAGGGCAGTTGTTTTTCTCAGAAGTAATATAGGGTTGGACTATAGCATTTTCATTACTTTACCTTGATAAACTGCTCCTTCAGGAGGGATATATATATATATATATATAATGGTTATATATGATCAAAATAGTATGTAATAAAATTACAAAGGATGAAATGGAAGTGAAATGAAGTTATATATAACCTTGATAGCCTAAACTTCTTTTTCCTCTATCAGATTAGAGGAGCTGGGTTGTTGGTCCCCACTTGCTATTGCCCTTGATTCCAACCTGAACTGAGTAGCTCCAAAGCTTTGTGCTAACCCTTATTATGCTAAGACTTAATGTTTTCTGTTTGGCCCGTGGTTTCCATTCGTAGATTAATCTACAGAGATCAGGTATTCATGTTTTCTTGAAAATAATTGTTGTTTCACTTCCCTGATATAATCACGTTTCCCACTTTTTTTCTTTCTTGCCAGGTACTTATATTTGCTGTTTTCTGAGGATGATCTTCTTCCATTTGAGCACTGGGTCTTCAACACAGAGGCTCATCCCTTTCCTATTCTTCGCAAAGAAGATGGGAGTAAAGAAGAAAAAGAAAAATAGATCGAGTTTTAATTTGTTTCACCCCTTATGTTTCTTTCTAGGACTTGGGCATGTGATTTGATTTTAAATTCTTGGGTTAAATTTTTAAATCAAGTGTTTTGCAGTCTGTTTTCTTTAGCAGTAAATATTTATGAATGGACCCAAACTCATAAAACTTCAGTCATCAACTGAACCACTTTTTAGAAGAGAAATACAACATCTCTCCAGATTTTGTTAGACTGTGGTGTAATCTTGGCCAAAAAGAGCAGAGGGTCTGCATGTTACTTGTTTCCTGTTATATTTTTAATTTGACTGCAAAATTTTTTCTCCTCCATGAGGAGATGTCTGCTTTAAGCTGTAATATTTTGCCATGTTGCAAAAAGCCATATTGAATTAAGTATATAAGAGCTTTTTTTCTTTTTCTTTTTTTGTTCTGTGTTAATTTGTTTTGTGTGTCACCCGAGACAAATATTGTGACTGTGACAGCCTCTTCTTATGCGGGTCTATCATTACTTGATAAAGTATCTGATGTATTTCATTGTCAGTGAAGTCTACATACAAATATTTTCATCTCATGCAGACACAACTCTGAAACTGCCGTATATGTTGGAGTTAGTCTCAACTAGTTTTATGAGTTTAGCACATTAGTTAGCATACTAGTTTTTCAGGTTTTTATTAGAATATTACTGTAGAGTAAATAGTTTCTTCCCTTTTCTAAGTGGAGTTATCCTGAAGCCTTTAGTCCGGCCAATGTGGAGTAAAATAACATAATCATTTCTTATTAGGAAAAGGAGTCTCACCATCTTTATGTTTTTAATCCAGTAGCTTTCATTTGGTCAGATGGTAAAAAGACAAAATAAAACAACTCAATGAATTAATCCTTAAAGTTGACCTGAGAATTACACTGGAGACTATTTGGTTATCTGTGACTTTCTCAAGCACTTAGACTGGTTCAAACTCGGCATCAGTCTTCGTACTTTATTGTTACAAAGCAATTTGGTGTATCTGTGTGAACAAAATCAGATGTTCAGATGCCTTGAAGAAAACTCATCTCCTTCAGAGAGAAAATTATCCAGCGTATAGAACTAAAATTTTCTGAAAGCACCTACTCTGGCTTCTCTGACAGAAATGCAGTATGTTGTAAAGTACTCCTTAGATTAGAAGATTAGTTTACTAAGAAAGGTAACAGTTTTGCCAAAAATGTTTTACTTTGTGGTATCACCAAAGGGAAAAGAATCAGATTAATTCCTTTGTCTATTTAAGTAAGTGTAGCTTGGAGTGTCTTACATTGTTTTTAAGTCTACAGATGTTTTCACTCAGTGAAAGGATGAATTTTATAGAGTAGAGAACAGCACCTGGCTTCCCATTCTGAGAAAGTGTGTTATGGTCTGATTTGACTGCAGCAAAACAAATGGTTCTGATTAGTAATCTTTTTTAAACTTTGTAAGCTGTCTGTCTCACACATACAGGATAGCTAATCAGAGCTGAGGAAACGTTTGTTTAGGCATTACAGAGTACATTTTACTACTTTTTTCTATATTGATAGAGGTTTGGAGTACAGGCTTTACTTATGTGAAAGCCAAGAGCAAAGATACCATTACATGCTTATATATATGGGAGGCTCACCCATAAACTTCACCCTCTGGAGTGCTTAAGACATATTATATTTATAAGATCACCTGCTGCTGCCTACCACATGATAGCGCATGTGCTGCTATAGGCCTCATCATCAGTTAAATAACTTCAGTAACTCAGACAAAAGCAGTCTTTGAGAAATGTGTTTTGTAAGCCACTTTTTACATGTTTTTCTTAACCACAGTATGCTTCCCCCCAGATGTGTCCAGTGATCTTGTGTTTATTTGATAGGCTTCAGAGAAACAATGGAGAACCTGATAAGCTCTTCTTGTTTCCAAAAGCAGGCAAACACAGAACTGTTGTATGCATTGGGTCCTATGTGCTTAAATACGTGTCATGACTGTTTACTTGTAATACAGACATTCAGTACGAATATTTTTTTAGCTTGATAGTTACGATGATTTGAAAGAGCACAAATTTGATGTGACTGGTATTGGTATTCAGGTTGTATGTACAAACTGCACTATACTGTACTTTTTGTAAACAAATGTAAGTAGACGAGAAGATTGTACGACGTGTAGATCTGCCAACTGTAAGAAAACTTTTCGTAAACTGAGAATATATTGATTTTATTTTTCTCTTTAATAACCCCAAAACACCAAAGCTAGAGTAATCATTTTGAAACAGTCACTACTTAGCAGCGGTTGTTAGATTGCTGAGATAGCGTCCATTTTATTTCCCATTAACTAGCTGTGTGGAAGTGGCTAGCAATGGTCACTTTGTATTCCCAGTCATTCATAAGCACAAAAGAAATTGCGTTATGGAGGGGTATAGTCTTTGCATAAACACACTTGCCTATCCTCTTTCCATTTCTTTGTAGCAAAATAACACATTTAAATCTGCACATGTTAAGTCACAAGAAATAAATCATTTTAAAAGGCAACCATACAATTTCACAGAAAAAAAAAATTGTTCTGATCATTTGTGAAATATGTATTGCATATTTGTTGGTTGTACACAGATTTTTGCAGTGCCCCATGGCTCACTGTTTCTAATGACTTTATCATACATATTTTTCCTTTCTGAGACATTTAAATTGGTTTTGATTTGTACATATTCCATTTAGTCTTCTCATCTTTGTATAAATCCTGAAATTATGGAATACATAATAGATCAAGATGCTTAATTTTTAAGAACTTATATTTGTAAAAATTTCTCTATTGTGAATAAAGTCTTTTAATATATCTGTTCAACTTGTTCTAATTTTTCTTAAGTGCGCTGCAGAAGTAACTACAATAACTGCTGCATAGCCTTGTTTGGCTGCTCTACTCATAAATTTTTGTCAGCAGATTGGTTACACACGGATTAGTACTCTGTATTTGTTTAGATACCTTTGTTGATACTCAATTAATGTTAGTCAGCTCATAGAATCACTACAATGAAAATCAATTCCTAGAATTCACTAAAATTCATTCTCCCAAATGTATTTTGCTAGAAAATAAGCTTACTAATGAAAGTGGGAAGCTTGGAAGTCAGGCAGCAAGCAAAGCAAAGTGAAGGTCAGTTACTCAAATTCACATCGCAAAGTGCCATTTAGAAACAAGCACTTGGGTTGAGATGACAAGTCTGTCATGGAGCCCAGTGCTAAGCAATCATGTAATGAAACTCTGTTGTTAGCCCGTGCTCCAGAGGAGAGAGGAGCAGTTGTCATAAGAACTGTAACTATACTTTATGCCTGAAGGCTCTGCCATTAACATCTCTGATCTAAACCTTGAAATAACAGCTATGCCTCATACTTAAGCTTGTTTTCTTTGACTAGTAGAAACCATCACCAAAAAATGGTAGTAAAATAAACTGCTGTGATTTCACAGAAGTCTCAATTTTAACAGCGTCTATTTTTGTCAAAAGACTTACTCATCACACCTGTGCAAGTGATTTTTCAGGGTAGCTATTTGATCTAGTGTTTCATTTTTCCAGCACAGCTGTGCATGTGCAGCTGTAGAGCACAATCCTCGTGGTGGTTGGAGTGCAGCCCGTGGCTGTAGCTGGCTTCAGGGCCACATAAAATGCTGCTTGAAAAACAATTTAAACACAAACTAGTGCAACATAGTAGTTGTAAATACAAGTCTGGGTTTGACTTTTGACTGTTATGTGTAGTTTGGTCTCTTGCTTGAGCAGTAATTGGATGTTTGATGTAGTTTCCTTTCTGCCAAAGGAATTAGGTCTGAGTTGACTATTAGTCAAGATGAACAGAATTTACAGCACTGTCTACCTTGCCCTGTGGTTTTGCTCTAGTACAAGACTAACCCAGCACTCATCAGAGGTCATCTGCTATGGAAACAAAGAGCCCCTTCAGCTGATCTGCGTTAATCATGGGATTAGCCTGTCCTGGTTCATCTCAAACACAGAAGAAAAGATTATGCGTCAAAAAGCAAGCTGCCAAACCCAGGGAACAGTCCCCCAGCTCATGTATATCTATTAGGAGAAAGGACAAAACAGGTTTTTTGCTTCCTTTTGGCTTCATGCATTTTCACATGTGCAAAGTGGTGGCTGCCACAAGCGACACGATCCTCTGATTAAAGTCACTGTAGTGACTCACCTTCCCTTTGGAAGCCCCTCTCTAATAAAACTCTCATATGCTTTCCAAACTTTCTGTGCTCACCTCATGATGGATTTGTGGTAGGTTCTTTACCTTTCAGAGTTTCCACATTAACACCCTACAGAATCCTCACATTACTGCCATTTTGTCCTCTCACTTTAATTATGCATTGCCTTCACACTATCACTCAGCACAGCACACAGCTACTACTAGTCTTCACTACCTAACAGTATGAAAAGTATAAATAAATCATCAACATTATGTAATTATACTAGCACATTCTAACCATTAAATTATCTATCAAGGAGTATAACCCTAGGGCACAGGGATTGGCTGGTACTGTAGAAGCTCCAAGAGGCACGCATGACAGAAGAGCCCAACATCATTTATTACATAATCCATGTGAAATAGAGAATTTTGGTGCTGCAGATTAGTGATCCAACAATAAGTTAGACAAATACAAAGCATAATGGGTGAACAGTGGGCTGATGAGCCAGATTCTAAGGTTTATAGTAAATGGAGTTGCATCAAGCTGGCAGCCAGTCGCCAGTGGGGTTCCATGGGGTTCTATTTTAGGGCACGTTCTCCACAACGTTTTCATCAGTGGTTTGAATGCAGGACTTGGTCATAGAATCATAGAGTATCCTGAGTTGGAAAAGACCTGCAAGAATTGTGGAGCTCGACCCCTAGCTCTGTGCAGAACTACTCAAGATTCAAACCCAGGATCTGAGAGTACTGTCCAAATGCTTGAATTCCAGTAGTTTGGGGCTGTGACTACTGCCCTGAGCAGCCTGTTCCAGTGCCTGACCACACTCTGGTGTAGAACCTTTCCTTAACTCCCAGCCTGACCTTGCCCTGTCACTATCACGAGAGAGGAGAGTTCAGCACTGCCCCTTCGATCCCCTCATGAGAAGCTCTAGGCTGACAGGAGGCTTCTCCTCCACCTCCTTAGGGCTGAGCAAACCTAGAGGCCTCATCTGCTCCCCATACGGCTTGCCCTCTAGAGCTGTCACCATTTTCATTGCCCTCCTTTGTACACTCTCTGATAGTTTTATGCCTTCCTTTATGTCGTGGCACCCAAACCTGCACACAGTGCTGGATGTGAGGCCTTGCAGAGCAGAGCAGGACAATGCCTTCCCTCACCCAGGGTATGGTTGACTCTTTGGGCTGCCAAGGCACACTGCTGACTAACATTCAACTTGCCACCAGCCAAAACTCCTAGATTTCTTTTCACAGGGCTACTCTCTAGCCTTTTGTCCCCCACTACATTTGTATATCCAGGGTTGCACCCTCCCAGGAGAAGAATCCAACACTTGCTTTCATTAAACCTTGTACAACTGGTAATTATCCAGCCCTCTAAGATCTCCTTTAAGGGCTCTCTACCCTCAAGACAGACAACAACATCTACCAATTCTCACAAGTTACTGCATCTTCTTCCTAGCATTTCAAATCACTCAACTTACAAAAAGATCTGTAAGACCTGATATCAGCCTCTCACTATCTAAAGGGGGGCTATAAGGAGGAAGAGGACAGACTCTTCAGCAGGATCTGGGGGAAAGGGTTTCAAAATAAGAGGAGAGATTTAGATTGGATATAAGAAAAAAGTTTATTACAAGAGCAGTGAAGCACTGAAACAGGTTGACCAGAGAGGTGGTGGATAACCCATCCCTGGAGATATTGAAGGCCACAGCTGCACAGCCACACTGGGCAGGGCTCTGAGCAACCTGATGTAGCTGTATACAGCCCTGTCCATTGCAGGGGAGCTGGACTAGATTACCCGCAAGAGTCCCTTCCAACTCAAACAGTTCTGTGATTCTATGAAAAGAGATAATAAAAATAGATGAATACCCTTGCTTTTTTTGTCCATTTGTATGGTAAAAATTGTGTGAAATTTTTTTTGCTATGAGTTGTGAAGAATGAGAACCCCATTGCCCCATTCCTTCCATTTACAATTTAAAATATTACAACAGTCTATTTTGAAAATATACTTAAAAGAACTGGGGACGAATTCAAAAGGAAGAGCAAAACTATTCCCAAAGCTGTATTTACAAGGATTTCTATTTCCATTCGATCGTGTTTTGGCTTCATTGTTTAAGAAATAAATTGCACACATTTAATGCTACTTTAAATATTAAGCTACAGTTCTATGGTACATAGATAAGCAGAAACAGCACTAGCTACAGGAACATACTTTGCATGAGCAATTCCAATCACCACAGTTTATATAACACCCCTCAACCTACAGCTACACAAGGGTTTTGGTACCACCCAGAGATGACAAGGTCAGCAGCAACAAATTAACACTGCAACACTCCGTAGCCATCCTGGGCAGGAGCTGACAAACATCAGATCACTGAAGCCTAAGGAATGCAAAACATACTGACTCAAAATGTCACAAAAGGAGTCTATTATCCAGACACGTTTAGCGTGCTGATTCCTGGAAAGAGAAAAGAGCCTCAGCAGCCCGTTCAAGTGGCTCGCAGCTCTTTTTTGTTGGTTCAGTAACCAGAAACCTATTCCCTCACGTTCTGCCTGTGTAAGGCAGAGTTTACTGCCAGCTGGCATGGCTGCCTGTCCCTGTAACACTGCTGTCCCACGGCCTCCCTGCTCCCAGCCCCTCACCTGTAACCCAGCTGAATACAATGGCGCAGCTTTTTGTCCCAGGAGCACATAGCAAGGCCGGAAGTTTATAGTCACTCCTAAGCAGTGCTGTACAGAACCAAGGCCATCTGCAGCAAAGGGCCCAAGGATCTGGAAGGGAATTGGACAGCTGACTTAAGCTAGCCAAAGACATATTCCGTATCATACAACATCAGGTAGAAAGAGTTTTGAAGGGAAGATTCATCTGTGTCTTTTGCTGCTCAGGGAGTGTATGGGAACTGTTGAATCACGGCCTGAACCACTGATTGTCACCTGAGGCAAGTACCGAGTCAGCCACAGGGGCACAGGTGACAGTGATATACCTGTGTGATTGGAAGGGGTGGAGCCTGGCTCCACCTCACCCCAAACCCCATTTAAGGGCTGACCACCACCAGGGAAGGATCTCTTCTCAGTGATTCCTCCTGTGTGGAGTCAATGGTGAGCCTCTATCATCAGAAAGGTGAGCCACTCTCTTTTCGCTATTCTTTCTGTATATGTCTGTATATAAGCCTACTTAAATATACCATCTTCCACACTATTTCCATTGAATACCATTTTGGGGGGCTATTTACCCTACAGGGGGTTTGCTGGGCATAGGTTAGCAAGTGGTGAGCAACTGTTTGTGTACCACTTGTTAAATACATACATAGGTACACACACACATATACACACAGAAAAGTATGGTAGTTATGACTGTATTTTAGTAAATAGTTTTATCTCTACCCACTGGTTCTACTTTTTAAATCTCAGATTCTATCCCTTGTCACACTGGAAAGGAAGAGATTGAGCAAACCACTGGGTGGTGTTCAGCCACCTGCTGGGTTAAATGGCAGCAGGCACCTTCTGTTCAAGAAAAGACTTCTACTCATTCTGAAGAGAACTGAAACCTACTGAGACATATGGTACAAACTGTAAGGAAATATCCTCTATTCACTGCTGCTACTTGTGAAACTGAGGGCACAGCTAGCTCAGGGAGTAGATTTGCTAGCTGTGAGAGCCTATATCTCCTTGGCAATGCACTATTTTCAACGTAACTTTTAGTTAGAAATGTTTTTTCCCTAACCAACACTGTTATCTTTTGACCAGAAAATCCATCCAAACAACCAGAGGCTCAGGTACTCACATATGCACTGAAAGATGAAGGTCAGATGTCAGAACAAGTTGTAAAATTCCCCCCACATCCTCCCTTCCTGGGCCTCTCTTTCCCCCTGTGGTTGCCACTTACATGTTGTCTGAGCAGGGCCCAGCATCAGGATCAAGGTGTTCAGGAGTCTCAGCTGCCACAAAGCCAGGTGCCACACACCCACAACACCTCTCCAACTGAAGAGCTAGAGAGAAGTAAATGTGCATAAGGCCTGCTACAGCCAGGGCATTTCTCTGGAAACTCTGCAGCCCTAGAAAGATCCATGCTTTATTTTTTTTTTTCCAGTGCTTCAGTATTTAGCAGGAAAATGCCCAGTGGCTTCAAACATGCATCTTCCACTGCCTTTACAGTGGAAAACCAACTCTCACCACCATGATCCATCTGAGAGCCACAGTACAGCACACGTTGACCATAAACAAGCATAAGCTGAGCACTCTGCTCAGTGACTTGGGTTGGGTGCAACAAGTGTCAGGAGAAGAACAGAAAGAAAGGAGGAGAATTAGCAGGCCAAGAGCACAGGAACTTCAAAGAAAAATGCCAGGAAAACCTGCAAGTCTCTTAAGAAAACTTATTTCCTCCTTTTCTCACAAAACACATTTCTACCATAAGTGTCATTGTAAGAACACAGACAGAAAACTAATTAAAATACAGCTTCATGGTCCAATGGGACAGAGACGGGAAAAAGTGAGTTTATATCTTACTGATCACCTCTCTCCTGACACCCACAGATGCAAACAAGGGGAAAAAGATAGGGCAGGACCTACATAATGAGCAATTACCCAGCAGGCTTCCCCAGGGTCTCTGAGCCAGAAAGGATATGAGCAATGCAGTTTCTGTAGTGGCCCTTGACTACTGTGGTAAAATTTCCATTGAGATATTCAGTTCCTGAGTGAAGCCAGTTGGTGCTGCACCCACATCTAAAGATCTGACAAACTATATTAGGTTACAGGAAACTGAGGCTACAGAGAAAAAATAACTTGGCATTCTCGTTTCACATTTGACTCTGAATAACCAGCAAAGTACTCCACTATTTTCTCTTAGATCAGAAATTGAATGCATTTGTCCAGTAAAATGCTGCTGTCCATGTATGCTACTTTAATTCAAATATTGTATGCTTCTCAATAAAGAAAAATCATGTAGACTCTGATAGTGTTTTATACTATATTTATAGATACAAGCAATTCTTGTAACTATCTGCTTCTGCAGCAAGATTTGACAGACTTTAACATAGAGTCTCAGCATATAATTCTCATTACTTTCTGTACAAAGGAGAAGAAACAACCTCTCACTGAAGTGATTGGACATTTGCTGACTGTAGAGTTAATTGGCTGTTCATGATCAGGGCATTCAGTCTTCTCTCTTTATATACACACAATCATTATGGTGGGCTAACTGGAAATTTTCTTGCACCCAGTGAGCATTTTTCTCTCTTAAAGTAACTTATACAGGAAGAAAACCAGCTCAATTTAAGTCAATAGCCAAACTCCCATTTATGCGTATTTTAGTGAAGTCAATTTTTCACCCAGAGAAAACATTTCACACATTTTTACATGGAAATTTATGAAGCAGATACAGCCTAGGGAGCACTATGAAAAGAAAGCATAAATGCTTTGTCTTTTCTTTTTATTAATATCCTACGGATGATCTATTTTTAAAATGCAGCTATTTTAGAAGATATCCACTATGTGTGGATTTATTCACTCTCAGCAAACCATACATTTGCTTATCATTCTGAACTATGTTGTACCAGGTTAAAAAACATCAGTAACTTCAATTCAACTGATATTTGGCTTCTTTAATTGAAGTGTGCCTGTCTTCACATGAATGGCTTCAACAAAATTTGGAGCTTTCGGAGCTTTCTTTTCTTTATCACTCTCAAATGTTTCCATCCATCACAGCATCTCCAGTTCTTTTCCAAACTCATCCAGCACAGGCTGCTAGCATCTATGAAGTATTATCTCCACCTTTAATAATTTGCATACAAAATCCTGAAGCCTCTTTCTATTCCTCAGTAAGATTTAACAGCCAGGAATAATACTGAACTCCCATTTTGTGAGACTCCATTAATTTTATAAAATATAGTGCAGAATCCTTACATGCACACCATCAATATTATATATTAAAATAAAACTACACTTGTCAGATAAGAGGCCCTTTTGAGATACATTATTAATAACCACCATTTATACTCTATAATGCCATAACATGGAACTAGCTATACAGACACATTCTCTTCCTGATTTTTTTTTTTTTTTT
>VXAB01003756.1:1014042-1134281 GCA_013399175.1 Odontophorus gujanensis | reverse complement strand
CTGAATTTTTTTTTTTTTTTTGCAATAGAAGATAGGATAAATTTAAGTTACTGGTCAATTTCTCAAACAAGTTAAGGGCATAAGGAGATCAATGGTGAAAAGATTAAGGCAAAATGAGTTGCTGAAAGCGTTGTATTGGAGAAGACTTCCATTTGCAGTAACCACAAAGCAGAGTAAGGACCATAGAATAATTTAGGTAGGAAAAGTCCCCTGGAGTCATCAAGTCTAACAGTTAACCTAGCACTGCCAAGACTACCACTAAACCATGTCCCTAAGCAACACATCTACATGTCTTTTAAACATGCCCAGAGCGAACGATTCAACTATTTCAGCCTGTTCCAGTGATTCACAATCCTCTCTGTAATAAAATTTTTCTAATATCCAACCCAAACCTCATGCAACCTGAGGCCATTTCCTCTCGTCCTGTCACTTGCTGCTGGGGAGAAGAAGCCAATCCTACATCACTACAACCTCCTTCCAGGTAGTTGTAGAGAGAAATAAGATCTCACCTGAGCTTCCTTTTCTCTAGGCTAAATAATCCCAGTTCCTTCAGCCGTTCCTCATAGAACTTGTTTCTCTAGATGCTTCACCAGTTTCATTGCCCTTCTTTGAGTCATCATCAACCAGACCAAGAACTGAACTGCAGTGGAAATTGCACTAACATGTCAGAGATTCCTCCTCCTTAGCACCTGAGGCATGCAGCAAGGGCAAGGTCCTAGAGGTCACCCCAAGACATAAGTCAACCTCTGAAAACATGACCAGACAACTACAGCCAGAAAATATATATATATCATTACTCTGTTATAAGCCAGTATTATAGGCTGCATCCTGCCCGCTCATTGTGCCACAGTTCACCTCCCGCTCTGCAGTGTGGTCATGGGCATGGTGCTTTCCCACAGTACATGTGGATGCTATTAGTGTGAAGGAATTTGCACACCTGGGAAAGCTGAGAATATTCTTGCGTGGCATTCTTTCACTGGCTTATTAAAATACATTTTATATTTATATATAACATTCAATTTTTGTCTTATTCTATATTAAAACAGAAAAAGAAACAAACCCCATGAGTTAGTAATTATCCCCACCACCCCACTCTATGGACAGTAGTCATGGGTTGTTCATTGCTCTGCGATGCAAACATCACTCAGGAGTCTTATCTCTCTGACTCTGCTGAGCTTCAGTGACTCCACAGCCTGCTCTAACCCCTTGCTGCCCCCTTTTGCTACTAAGAACAAAGTAGCTACAGACTTTTTTGAAGTAAACATCTTAGAGAGAGATACACACAGACCTTTTAAATGTTGGGATAGACAGATATTTCCCCCAGCTCATATTGCTATTTCTTTCCTCCTCAGACCATCCTCTGAGCATTTGTACAGCTAGCTAGGTTTGAAAAGGCTTTTCAAATCCCAGGGGTATCTCACAACCCAGCCTGCAAAGTGATTGGATTAGTGCTGGTCCAGAGTGATCACTGCCGATTTCAGCGAGTCCCAGGCCAAAGCTGGCTGTCATGCTTAACGATGAGCCAAAAACTGTTGTAAACAACATTATTTACAGATTTGAAGCATGATAAACAGATTAAAAGCAGAGAAGCTGCTATGGACACAGCAGCATCTTCTGAGTAATTCAGGGGAGCACTGTAAAGAGACACAAGTCATCTTGCTGTCTCCAGCTACCAGAAATAATGTGTTAATTCTTTAAGAGAGCACAGCTTGGTGCTCATCATCACTACTGAAGGAAACCAAGAATCCCCCCCAAAATGAAAACAGAACCACGTAATTAAATTAATTACTGAAAATGTACAATTTAGCAACCTCATTTTAGATTACTACAATCAATGTTCAAACAGACCAAGAGTAACAATTTCTTGAGAGCCAAAATAGAAATCGATCAGTCCTAATGTTCAGCATTCTTAAGTGGGTGCAGGCAGAAAACAGACACTTTTGTTACTTACACTGTTAAACATCATTAAACAAACATTACCTGCACTGTGGAGCCACTGAATTTTTGATAGTACAGATTTTTATGATGCCTACACTCTTGACCCTTCTAAGAACAAAGGCTATGTCAGCATCCACCCACTTTAACCTCGAACCTCCTCTTTTCTCTTTCCACCTCACCTTCAAAATTAACAAAGAAAACAAAACCAACCACAACAAAACCCTTTGCCTTTTTCCTTCATAGTGGGAAACAAATTGCTCCATGGACAATTTATGAAAAACACTTAGTTAATTTCACGCATTTTTTGCAACCACCTCCTTCTTGCCAATTCTCTCCTACTTCAGGCCATCAGTGGCCGTAGACCTTGAGCCACTGGCTGACCAACACTACAGAGTGGCCCTGGCCATCATTTACCCCAGGGACTTTCCCCAGTACTCTCACTGATAGCAAGGGGAATTTCTTCATGTAGTTTTACTCAGCCTCTCTTTGCTTAGTGCTTTGGGTTTTTTTTCCCATTCGTTTGGTTTGGGGCTTTTTTTTGGAGGAAACATCCTCTCAGGCACAGTTCATTTGTGCCCTCAGTCCTGCTTATTTGACCAAGCAGGTACTTCAGAGGATCTTGTACTTCATCTGAGCCTCATCACGCCTAGTCTTGCGGGCCCTAATCTTTTTACCTAACTATTATATATCTTTAAAACCAAGAGATATTTGCTTTTCCTTCAGGATTACTTTCAAGACTGTTTTCCACTCTCACTGTGCCCAGGACAGACTTGAAGGCTGAAAAACACTTACAGAGCAAATATATCAGCCATGGGAGCAGAAAAGAGAGAGGGAAACTCTTATTAAAACACAGCAATAGACCAGCACCACAGTGAGTCCTATTTTCTCATGCTTCACATTGTGAAGAACAAAACCCTCTAGGAACTCACCAATTAGACCTATATTTACAAAAGGGAGCACTTACACCAGGCGCACAGAATGACTCAGCCAGGTTATGCAGGCAGGCAGACAATCCCTCTCACACAGCTGCCAATACTTAACTCTGTGCTGCTTTCCAGCCGCTAAACAGTATTCTTTCTCCCACTGCTGTGTAAGACATGAGCCAATTTTACTTTTACTTTTACGAGACTAAATTACCTCTATTCATCTCCTGTCATGGTAAATGAGTTACTAGTGAACTCTCATTCCTCAAAATTTTATTCACAAAGTCTTGTCTTTATAATTCCATTTATCTGCGTGTGAAGAAATACATGCTGTTTATACAAGTGTGAATAAATCAGGTATGATTTCCTTTGCATTAAGTTGCTGTTTCTTTCACTGCAGGCAAAGAGATAAGCATAAGTAGTGGTAGAAGAAAGAAATTAATTTCAGAAGTGTAGACATTACAGCTAATATTTCTTAAATGGGAAAAAAAAATAAAATAAAAAATATAAAAAGCACCTTCAGTTTCAGCAGGCAGACTCAAAGAGATTTCATCATAAGGTAATAGGTACAGCACACCTCTCAGCAGATGGGAGTGGGTTCCAGATGCCTCCTGCATTCTCCCTTCACTCACATACTCTAAAAGAAGCAGCAAAACTGTTAAGCCATACAGACCACTCTACAAGCAGTTGTGTGCAACGTGAGATTGCAAGAATAACGTTAAATAAATTAAAAGGTGACAACAAAAAACCTGAAGAGATAAAAGGAGGTATTTGAATTTGTCCTTCACTTGTTGTCAATACTCTTTAAATGCATCCAACGCTGCTGCAACATTTCAGACTCATCTTTGCCACTGAGACATAAAAGCACTGAGACCATGGTCTGACAATGCTTCTGGAAAAGCAGACTGACTTTCCACCTATAATTAATTTCTAAAATTCCATTTAGTCATTCTGCATTAGTTTATCCTTTTCCAAGGGTTTTCTAAACCCTGAGGGTGATTTCAACAATGTCTTTTCCCCAAGTATAAAACACTCAAGTTTCAATGACAATTACATGACTGAGTACTTAAAAATACATAGATACAAAAAGGAGATACTATTTATAGCTAGCCTTAAACCCAGGATGTGCCTGCTCCTTTTCCCAGCCAGAGAGAGGATCCATTCCTTTCATTAAGGATCTACAATTTAAGGAAATAAAAATGAAACCTTTCTCTGTATATATAAGTTTTGACTACAGGAATAACATGTGGCTACATTTTCCAGGTCACCAGGAAAAAAGGGCGAAAAAAATAAAGTTTATCTTCAGACAAAGGTCATAAGACAGGAAAACAAAATTATTGTGTGTATATATATGTATTTGTGAGAACCATGTGAAGAAAATAAATCTTTAACAACTTTTCCTCCTTCACTTAAGAGAAATAAGCAAAGCCTTGAGAGGTGCCTATATTTGAGTTTTATTTTGGGGCAAGGAGAAGTGGAAGAGTAGGATTTTTTACTAAAAAATAAGTCTACTTGGATTCAACTGATCCTAAATTCCCAAGGTTTTAATTAAAATATGGATCAAAGTAACAGTGAATGCCAGTTGGGAAGATTGCATTTATCTGAAAACAGAGAGCAACCCGTCCAGAGATTTCCAAATCTCTCACGTTCAGGAGCCCCATGAGGGATGGAGGGAGCAGCACAGACCTGCTCAGCCAGCTGGGCTGTCAAGTGGCTTTTATTTCCCTATGCAAAAAGAGCTGAGCAGACAGATGATGAGAAGATGAGGGGAGGAGGGCAGACATCAGAGGAAACAGATTCATAAGAATAATTTAATTTAGATCATAAAATTAATCCAACAAAATAGATGAACAGATGCGAAGGGAGTTGAAACTCCATCTTGGATCATATCCTCTTTACTTTACAATACTCAATACAGAATCTGAATGTGATCTTATTTATTCATAATATTGAAACCATATTAATTAAGCAATAAGATACTCCAGACAGCTTATTGTTAGGATTATTTGCATAATGTGTGTACTTAATGAGGAGGAGGAGAAATTAGTGACTTCATCCTAAGAGGTGACTAAATGCCAGAGGAAACAATTTCTGGCTTCCTCTTGTTGTTGGAACACTTACCATAGACAGTTTTTCAAAGAACTTTGCTAATTAAGAAATGTACTCATACAAACAAATATTTGGTTATCTCAATGTTGCTATGATCTCCCCAGTGAAGCTGTGAAAGCCAAGGCAAATAGAGAGGGATAAGGAGATCTACAATGTTTCTCCAGCTGTAACCTCGCTAAGTAGGTTAAGTCAGTCATCTGCTTTAACTACAGGGTGACTAGTGTAGCTGTGACAGGTGAATACAAATGTGGATCAACCCTCTGAGGAGTCTGCCAGTGAATGTACTGCCTTTCCAAGTGGAAGAGGTGCCATTCTCTGCTGTGCCATGCACCTGGCACATGACATTAGGCAGATCTTAAGGACCCTGTTTTGTCCCTGCATTGTAGCAGAATCAAGATCTTATTGGTAGCCTCCTCCAGACTGCTAGCTTCTACAATCCAAGCTTGTTTATTATTACACAGCTATGGTGTACAGGACCTAGATGAATTTTTGCATATTATTTCTATTTGTCAAATCCGTTTGTACTTAAAAACAGAAAGAAAGGAGCTGAACAAAATTTACCTGAACATTTGGGACAGTCACCAACATGAAAGTCATGTTCACTGTCCACGCAAAAAACTCTCCTTACCACCTCTACATTATATTCAAGCTTAGGGGAGGCATACCTACAATTTCTTCCAGAAAGAATTACTCTAGGATTCATTTGTGTTACAGCTGAGTTTGGTTTGGAGGGACATCATTTGTCTCGTAAGCACATAGGATGCACAGGTTAGGCCATCTTCATGCATTCTGTCTTTCAGTTGCCTTCACTATTACCTTTACCATTTTCTTTTGAAACAGATGTAAACTCTTTTACGGGCTCACTGTTTGTTCAACAGAACAATGCTTGTGATAACTGAAAGTTTAATAAATTTTCTGACTAAATTCACATCATTTAGGGCAGAAGCAAAATAAGGGAACAGACCTAGGAAAAAAAAAAAAAAAAAGCTTATTTTAAACAGTCTCCTTTTCCAAATACTTAAATTTACCCCTATCAAGTGATTGAATATAGTACAGTGTTCCCTCCCAGCATGACTGCTCTTATAAACCTTCTTTATTTTGTTTGCAAATGTTTTAAGAGAAAAGCCTGCTTTTTTGTTGTTGCTGGGTTTTTTTGGTTTGGTTTGGTTTGGTTTGGTTTGGTTTGGTTTGGTTTGGTTTGGTTTGGTTTGGTTTGGTTTGGTTTTTTTGTGTGTAGATATAAGTTCATCACACAAGGATGGTCCAGCCACACTGGGAGTCCCACAGACATATTACAGTGGTTGAGAGTGGGGATTTCATCATTCCTGCAGACAAACTGTTACTTCATCCATTGTGAAGTCTAGACACATCTTTACTCTTAGAAGAGAAAACTATTTTATTGATCTCTTTTCAGAGACTAATTGAAGGAAGATTTCAAAGGACTGGTAGGGGAAAAAAAAGATTCAGCCATGAGGCTGTTACTGACAATATGCTAGGTGCTGCAATTAGTCTGTCTAGTTTTGATATAGCAGCTCATAAAGATCTTCCTTTCTTGAATAATTTCAAAGGGTTTTGTTTTTCTCACCCTACCTAACATTTTTATTTTGAAAACTATATTCTAAGTTGCCCTCAAATAAATATCATGTCTACACATATGGAAACAAAGGAAAGTCCTATAGCCAGATTGCTATACTGAAACACAGAAAACTTACACTTGGTCAGTTTTAAAATGATGCATCCCTAAGGAATGAATAGATGTTTATCTCAAATAGAGGAAAGCTGATCTAACCCAGTTACCTGGGATCTTAGATGCTATTAAATGGTGCCATTAGACAATAAGGAATTACAGTTATTTAATGTGTTTAACCTAACCTCATTACAGTCTCCACTGGGAACAATTATTTCAGAATGCTTTTTGATCTTCAGAACTTAAGGGCACGGTGTTGGAGTCTTCCCGAGCTTGGCTGAAATCACTTCACTAAATCCTAAAGAGCTGTTCTGCCTCCCGGCACAAGTTGAACCCACCTAAAACCTCATTTGCCGCAAAGAAATGCAGCTGGCTGCTACCTCATTCATCTGTCTGCCAACCCCATCCAGTGCCACCACACTGTGGCCTGGAGCTGTGTCTCTTGCAACCTTTTCCATCACAAAAAGATTTCTCCAGACTAGGGGACTCCACCTTTCAAATCAAGGCAACTTTACTGCTTTGTAACTGTTACAAAGCAAACCTGCCAGGTACCAAGTGCTTTCCCAGCTTGTAACCCCTTCCTGCTGAGATGGAAGTGTGTGTCATGAGATGCAAACAATGGCTACCTGTATGTTTCAGGGAAACACACTGCACACCGTGCCTAACCCCTAGCAAAGAAAGCTTCTCTAAAACAATGATTCATACAGGGCAGAATACTACACTTGCAGTAAATGGTCCATCAGACCTATGTCTTTCAACATTTTTTCTACCTGATCAAGGTCAGACTGTAATGAAGAAACGTAACATCAGGGAAATAAACTACATAAAGTTCCATCACTGTTAACACAACTGAAGGAGATTATCAAATTGTTGTTAAGAGTGGTAACCAAAAAGATTTTCCCAGAAACATTTCAGTTTCTTTTTACAAATGTATGTGGTTGGACTTGATGATTATTAAGGTCTTTTCCAACCTGAGCAATTCTATGATTGTATGAAGTACATCTCGTTGTGATTTCTATCAATCAGGTTTTGACTTATTAAATGCCACTTTCTTTTATAATTGTATAAATTTGTCAGTTCAAAGCTGACCTTTTGTCATTTGAAGGATTTTTAATGCCTGTATGAAAAGATAAGAGCTGACATCCAAAATGAATTGAAGTGGGAGATGCCCTTCTCTTTTTTACATTCAAAATCATTGCCAACCAAAAGAAAAGAAACTAGAGGAAAATAAGTGGTGAAGTTAGAAACAGCTTCTAAAGAGTGACAAGAATCACAAATACAATCAAGAGTCAAGTAGAAGAGGCTATCTTTTCTTTCCATTCTTCTGAGTTTTATTGGACTTCAGTGGGGTTAGTCTACCAAGCTCTTTGACCATTTAAGTGTGGGAATAATTCTTCCACAACTAAAAAGCTTTTAAATGTTTCCTGAATCTTCAGCTCAGAGACATTCTTCTGCATTGTTCTGAACTGAAGTCATGACTGATATGAAATAAGTGTGCACATCAGTCCTGTTTACTTGTAAGCTACTTAGCCTTCTGGATAAGATTCAGAGCTGAAATGATCTCTGCTGAGATGATCAGGCATAAAATAACTTCATCTGCACTAAAAACAGAAAACTATTGTGATTCATCTTCTGATTAGCCAAAAGAAAACAGCAAGACAAGGTTAAGTAAATTAACCTACAAAAAAGCAAAATATAACATCTCAGCTAGGTGAAGGGCTGAAGTGCTAAACAATGTGAATGGGGAGAAAGTAATTTGTAGAATTTGTCCTGTGCATGTATGTGAAAAAAAAAGAATCCCTTCTTTAACTAAGTTCTTCTTATAACACAGAGTATAAATTATACCTTACTTTTACAGAGTTCCATCAAACACAGTTTGGTAGTTACACTTGTAACTTGAATTTTTCTACAAGTCTGAGGTAATATAATCAATGCATAATACAGGCTCACATCACCACCTTAAAATAATATAGAACTGATAAATACATAACTTTGGGCTTTATCAGTGTAGTCCAAAACTTGTGTCTGCCATCTAAAAGATGAATTCTCATTCAAAATATGAGAGACAAAGACTTTTCCTGTTCACATAGGAAGTGGGCAAGGCTTCCTTTCAGACCTAAGCTAGCTTCTTTTGAAGAGCCAATTTCTTACACACAGGCAGGGAGCCTTTTATCATTATTAAGAATTCCCAGTGATGCTTCAGTAATTCTGCTCATTGTTTTCCTACAAGAACAGAGAAAATGTTTCATGGATAATGTAGACATGCATGTCCTTGTAGTATGGAAGTATGAAAGAGGAATATAGATTGTATGAATTCTCTAATTCTGGCTGTAAATGTAGATCTGGCTTTGGTTTAGGATTTTGGAGTTGATGGCTTCTGTTTGTTTTTGCAGATTTCAGTCCTGTCCTCAGCAGCAGAAAATTCCAACCTCTTCCAGTGGTACATTAAGCAACTTGTTAACTTGGTTTCTCCACGGGAGAAAAGTGCAAACTGAAGCAATTATGGGGCTCTTGGAACCAGTCCTGGTTGCTTCCTACAATGCTTCTCATCACAGATTCTTCACTCTTTCCCCAATTCAGAACTCTTGCCACAGCCTCAGTACCATCTGCACTAGTTTACTCTTCCTTATGCTAAGAAATGTCTGTTTCATTGTTGTCAGAACAGGTAGAAATTTTACAGCATTTAATAAGTTGGAGTTTCATGATGTATCTCCTAGGGGCAAATTTTATCTCTGCACACATACCCTACGTATATGACCCACAGTTTTCAACTTCACTACTTAAATTTAAGTCAAGCAATTGGACATGGTTTTAAATAAAAACTATAATAAAAAAAAAAATCATACCAGGCAAGCAGAAGTTATTTTTGCCCCGTTGTGAAAGAAAATATAAAACAGAAAAAAGAAAAAAGAAAAAGCATACATTTAATTAGAAGCAATTGTGTGTGAAATGTTTTCCACCCACTCTGCACTGCCTCAGCTCCCCAATGTATGTGGGTGAGCTCCAGCAGCGCTGTGCTGCCACCCTCTGTCCTCCCGAGCAATTCTAAACATCAGCAATTAAGAAGGGGGCAACGGTAACCTCTTCAATCTAGGAGTCTTTGAAGGCTAAACTCTACATCATGCGAGCAGCAAATGATTTATAAGAGCCCAAGAGATCATGATTTGCTTCCCAAGCATAGTGAGCCGTGCAGAGCATACTGTGCTGACTGGAACTTTGTGGTTACTCCTGGAACCATTTGGGAAGGGTCTGGGTTAGGAGGAAGAGTCCCAGCAAAGCATGCTTCTGTGAGTGCTGATCCAAAAGTAATGCTTCCTATTTTATTATTTTGTCCCATTATGTCAGAGGTGGATGTTGGTGGTATGGCAGGAGAGGCTGAACCTTCCTGTCAATATTCCATTAATTTTTGATGCTGTGGCAACAGGCAGCAGCAGAGGAGCAGTCTCACAATATGCCATCTGACATGGAAGTGACTATAAATCAAAGATATGTCATTGACTTCCTCCATGCAGAAAAAATTGCACCCACTGACACTCACCGACACTTGCTGAATATTTACGGGGACAAAACAGTGGATGTGAGCACAGCGAGGTGCACTGTGCTTCAGCAGTGGCAACAGCAACATGAAAGACAAGCCGCACTCCAGATGGCTATGCAGATATTTTTACGAGCACAGCATGCAGGCTCTTGTCCATCACTGGTGAAAATGCATACCTAATGGCAGTGACGAGGTTGAAAAGCAACATTTTGTAGTTGAGAATTTGTTCTATCAAACAGTGTTACTGTGTTCTGTGTATCCTTTGTAGATTCCATGGAAATAAATAGGAAGCATTGCTTTTGGAGCAATCTGCATATGTACCCTCAGCTGCACTTAGCACATCAACAAAGGAACAGAACTCCAAGATGACCCTCCCCACATGAACCCCCACATTCATGGGGACCTGATTGCTTCTGCTCTGGTGATTCCGTTTATCTTTTTAAGGTCACCAGGTCTGCCTCAGTAGCCCACATTTTCCTTATGACAGCCGTTAGTTACAAGTAAAGTTAAGCATTGTTGCATTTGTAGGTCTCCTGTATTTCAGGGTAGGTTTGAGTATTATGTGTATTTCTGGAATAACTGGAGGAATGTGCTTTCTCTTGCATATCTCAAAAGGGTTCGAAGGACTTTGAAAGTCCTGTTAGTGTAAGAAGGCATAGGATCTCCTCCACCTCACTGATGCATTCATTTGCTAATACAAGCTGGAGTCCAGAGAAAACAGGTTATTTCTCAAGAGGTTGCCAAGCATTCATGATATTCCACCATAAAACTGCAAGAACACAATGAACAGATTTTGCACAATGCTTGCATTACACCAACTTTTCTAAGTACTTGAAATACAGATGGACTTCCAGGTATGGCAAAGTCATTTCAGGGCAGGTGGATATTTCTAGATGGCTTTGTACCACCCCGCTCACCCTTCAGTGTTCTACTGTTTTTGTTCATTTTAGATTGTCTCCCCCACAGCACTATTTTGCCATATGATGTTTGGAAATCATAAGTGCCCTTTCGCACTCATTAAGCTCTCAGCAGCAAGTTGCTGTAATTGTAAAATAAGTCAGAATGTCAAAGTGCCTAGCAAGAAAAGCAAGCAGAAAGCACAGAAAGAGCACAAGGAAACACGAGGGCATGTGTCAGCCCCTCCTTCCCAGGGCAAGGATGAGTTTGTAAATTGGCCAGGGGTCACTACACAACTGCTAGCACCAAACACCCTTTGGCAGGCTGCTAAGCTCTGTTTGGGTGGAAACTGGAAGGGAAGGACAGAAAAGCAGACATTCTTCTGTTTTACTGTTACAGCTCCTAGACATGCCAAACAGAGGGATAAAAACACTGTCATCTTCAATTTAAGAAGGTCACTTCTGCTGGTGCTTGTGGCCTTATCACAAACTGTAAGGGCTAGAGCATACAAGCACGCACCTGCTTAAGCACACAAATAAGACTTACTAAATAAAGACATTGTAGTTGTGGGAGGACTTCTGAGGATAAAGGAACACAGTAGAAACTATAATAGGTGTGAATCTGCTTGGTGACCTTAGAATCACAGTCCCTAGAAACTCCCCATGAGATATGAGTAATGCATGTATTCACATGAATCCCCATTGATATATGCAATTTACTGCAGAAGAGACTCAACAATTTCACTTACATCAATGATAGCACTTTTCCTAGAGGAAAAGAAACACTCTTGTGTAAAAATAGCCTCTATTCACTGACCCTAAAAAGGTAGTCATTGCTTTTCTCCTCCTGTTTCTCAACAGTGTCTTCAAAATAGCTCTCAGAAGACAAGAACTTTCCTAGTCCTCAGACCCAGAACTACTTCTTCAGTGTTCCTTCTTGCAAATTTTTTTCCAAATTAAACAGAAAGCATACTACCAACATCAAGCCAGCCTTTTGACCTTACCCTCCTTTCCCTCTGGCTCTCAACACACACCTGCCTGAGGCTCCATTGTTCTGAAATACACCTTCTTAGAAACTAAATAGAAGATATTTCATCCTTCTTATCACTTATGTGAAACCACTAGTTTACTTAACTCAATTAAAGGTTTAAAATTTAATTTAAGGTTTTTAGATGTTAATGTAAGTATCATATTTACTATCTAATTTTCTCCAGCTCAGCCTTTTCAATACCAAAATCCCTCCTGAAATCCCAGGGCAAAGTTTGTATTGAAGTGTTGCAAGCTGTGAACTAGGGGAGCAATGCCCCTCCTGCCATAAACTAAGATCAGGTTTAGAACCTGCAAAGCAAAACAAAGGAACCTGAACATCTTTAAGTCTATGGTCCTGATGAGATGAATCCTATGGTCTTGAGAAAATTGGCCAATGTAGTTATCAAGCCACTCTCAGTGCTATTTGTAAAGTCATGGTGATCAGGCAAAGTCCCTGGTGACTGGAAAAAAAAAGGCAATATCACAGTCATTTTTAAGAAGAGTAGAAAAGATGAAGCAGGGAACTACAGACCTGTTAGCCTCACCTCTATGCCAGGGAAGATCAAGAAGCAGATCCTCCTGAAAGCTATGTTAAAGCACATGGAAGAGAGGGAGATAACATAGGATAATCAGCATGGCTTCACTAAGGGCAGATCCTGCCTGACTAACCATGCTAACCATTATAAGCTTTTTATGATGGCAAAATTTCATCAGTGGACAAAGGTAGAGCCATTGGCACCATATGTGTGGACTTCAGTAAGGCCTTTGACACAGTTCCCCATAACATTCTTCTCTCCAAATTGGAAAGATATTGATTTGACGGGTGGACTGTTCGACAGGTGAGGAACTGGTTGCAAGATCATGCCTAGAGAGTGATGGTCAATGGTTCGACCATATCCCAGGCTGCATGTAAAGAAGTGTGATTAGCAGAGCAAGGGAGGAGATTCTGCCTGTCTGCTCCATGCTGGTGAGACAACACCTGTGTCCAGATGCGGAGTCTTCAGTACAGAAGAAACATGCACCTGTTAGAGCACATCCAGAGCAGGACCACAGTGATTCAAGGGGTGAAACACCTCCTCTATGAGAACAGGCTGAGAGAGCTGGGGCTGTTCAGCCTGGAGAAGAGAATTCTCCAC
The DNA here is from genome assembly GCA_013399175.1 of Odontophorus gujanensis. Classification (NCBI taxonomy): domain Eukaryota; kingdom Metazoa; phylum Chordata; class Aves; order Galliformes; family Odontophoridae; genus Odontophorus; species Odontophorus gujanensis. Next base: position 1,121,025 of record VXAB01003756.1, on the reverse strand, counting down.
AGAGACCTGACAGCAGCATTTCAGTACATAAAGGAGGCTGTAAGAAAGATGGGGACAGACACTTTAGCATGGTCTGTTGTGATATAAAATGGGGAAAACTGTTTCAAACTAAGAGAGAAGAGATTTAGATTGGACATAAGGAAGAAGTGAGGCACTGCAACAGGTTGCCCACAGAGGTGGTGGATACCCCGTTCTTTGAGACATTCAATGTTAGACTGGACCAGGCTCTAAATAACATGATCTAGCTGCGTATTTCCCCATTTATTGCAGTGGAATTGGACTAGGTGACCTTTAAGGGTCCCTTCCAGTTCAAATGATTCTGTATTTCACCTTGTTTTGTCCTATCTCAATTGTTTGATTCAATTACATCTAAATTTATCTGGTCAAGATAGTTAAATGCATTGTAAAACAAAGTTTGTACACAACTCCCTTGTATTTTCCATGAAGATACAAAAAACAAAAAACAAAAACAAAAACAAAAAAACAACGATTAATGGGCAAACTTCTTTGTACTTTTAGCATCTGCAACACCTATAGTGCTAAGCACTGTATCTTCACCATGCACTGTGTTCTAAAGCTACTGCCTGAGTTTTATGGAGTGCCTCTTATTCCTGATGAAGATGTCAGAGGCACACGTGAATGAGAAGCAGTTCACTACAGGGGATATACACCATAGATGCTGGTGTAAAAAAGGACACTGCTCTATCTAACCAACTTTGATGTGAAATCCCTTTAATCACCATTACTCCTAAGGCCAATTAAGCACAGAATTTACTCCAGTACAGTAACGTGACTACTTCCCTCTCTCAACATGCCATCCCGTACTTTACCACTATTTAGAGGGAATCAGGCAGTGGCTGTAGCTCCTAAGAATATTTCAGGACTTCAATTTTCTCCTAGCAGTGAAAGTTAGCTGACAGACATGGCAATAGCCTGACAGCCTTCTGCTAGCACTAAAGCACTGTCTAATGCACCTGCTATCAGTGGTAATTTTACAGAGAAGCGTAGAGATAATTTTTCAATTTGCTGCCTAGTGAATCAATTGCAGCTTAGTAATCAAGACAATGCCTGTAAAATACAATGTGTGGAGTGTGTAAGTGGAGAGATGGTTTCACACTGCAAATCTGAATCAGAACAGAGTAATAGTATTTTCCCTTAAGCCTATGGAAGTTCCAGAAGGACCTCTGAATTTAAATGGGTAGAAGCAAATTAGAGCTGCTGATACTCTTAAAGATTCCTCTTACTTCTGATGAGGCCAGCAGGGAGATTGGTGTAGGCAGGCTTGAGAAAAAGCAGTGTGCTGTGGAAACCCGTAAGTGAGATTACACTCTTCTTATGGGAGGACTGAAGGAAAATTTAGAATTGATGTGAACTGGGCAATATCTCCAGTTCACAGATAGCACTGCTACTCAGCACTTAAAAAAAGTCTTTAAATGAAGCAATAGCATCTTAAAGGCAGGTCTGTCCTTGTCACCTCTCTAAGTCCCACATGAATAGTTTATACAAGGTTCTGACTGGATTCTTGTTCTGACTCTTAATTTCTGTTTCACTGAAGAGGCAGGGAAAACAGAAGAACAATAACAAAAAACTAAGGATTGGTACCCAATCCTATGACCTTAAAGTGAAACAGAAAATTTTTTTTCAAAGTCCTAGTGGATAAAATGGGATTTCAGTTATAAGCAAAGGAAATGTTTCCCATTTCCTCTAGTTGCCAACAAATAGGGTTTTCAAAAGGACTTCATACTTCTAAAAAATCACTTGCAAGGCTGTCAACCTTGAAAATTCTTTTGATTGGCCAATTTCATGTAAAATTAGAAGTACTATACTATACTATTGTACACTTCTAGAGATGAAGAGGGCTTCTGGTACTCCATCATTTTTAATTTATACATTATTTATGTTCTTAAATTTACATAATAGAAAATAAGGTTGAGGATCTTCTGTTTCTTCTATTCTGAATTACATGTGTAGGACAGGAAATTTCTTAAGAAGAGAATGCATGAGAATTACATGGAATTATATGCCTTTCTAAAGAAAATAGAAGTAATTGAAAACATGTCCTCTAATGAGAATGACTTCTCCCAGAGGCAAAAACTATGCCGCTCCAAGAGAACAAGAGCAACATAGTTCTTCTGTGTACACCTATGTCCTTCAGACTTGGGCAAATTAACATTACTGAAGCGGAAAAAAAAATTCAGAGAGGGGACCAGCAGGAGAAAGATAAAGGGCTATATACCAACAGACAACACCAGGACCATGCATTTGAGAGGCTGGAGCTAATGGGATCTTAAATGCTGAGCAGTTATAAAAACACAGAAAAATGAACAGCAGTAGAAACAGTTTAGCCTGTAGCCTGCCTGGAAGTGGACATCAGTTTATCTTGTATAGGACTTGTAAGAAAAGATCTCTGTTTCAAGTTATAGCTTACATGGGAAAGACAGAAAGGACTTGCTGAAGTCCCAACTGAAAAACCAAAAATGCTTAACCTGTTTAATTCGTCCATAGTAAAAAAAGGAAGGAGACAAACAAAGGAATAATTCCACGGCCAGTGCTTTACCCACGTACCTATTCTTCCTTGTAGCACCTACACAAGGCTAAGTATCTAAAGGATGCTTAAATATTTTTATGCTACTGAAATTGATTTCAAGATTTGCAATCTCTTGCGGAACAGTGTAAAAAAATCAGCAGACCAGGACAGATGTAAGTATTGTACAATTGTTTACAACTTATTGTGCCCATAAACACTTGCAAAACAGAAACACAGCATTAGATAGATGCATCATTTTTAGAGGCAATAATTTAGGTTCACTGTAGGAGTGAGTGTACTTGCATTTTAGTCTGGTAATTTATCTGGGAAAACAGCTTTCACATATAGAGTGCTGCTTACTTTGTTATCAGATGCTTAATTGATTCAAAAGGTTAAAGTCTAATTCATGAACACACGAGACCAAGAAAGAAAGGAGATTTTTCTGGCCTTATTCATACATTAATTTGTATAATAGCTTTTAAAATCAGATCCCTGTTCTAAGAGATGAAATAACAACATCATTCAAGAAATCAAATAACACCTATTGGATTGCTGCTGCTATCTTAGTATCAGATATTCACTTGGGGTAGATAAACCGGAAGAAAAGCAGTAAAACCTAATTTAAACATTTTGTTGTCTTAGTTAATCGTTTGTAAACAAGGTCTAAATATATGTCTGTGGCACTGACTTCCATTTTTGTTAGCTTTTGCTACCTTGAACATCCATGTTACCTGGTGTAGGGAACCTGCTTTGGCAGGGGGGTTGGACTCAATGATCTCTAGAGGTCCCTTCCAACCCCTGTGATTCTATGATTCTATGATCCATAACAGAAATGCTAAATCACGGCCTGAAACAGTGATTGAGCACCTGGTGGGAAGGCAGGGGGAGGGGAACTCAGATGTACACAATGTACCTGAGTGATTGGAAGGTGTGGAGCCAGGATCCACCCCTTCTCAGACCTCATTTAAGGGTTGGCAGTGGGGAGCTCGACTCTTTCACTGGAGATCTCTACCTACTTGATGTCTTCTAAGGGTAAGCAGCTCTTTTCCTTTTGTTTCTGTGGTTACAGCTGCTGCAGTTGAGTTTGTTCTCCTTTGCTGTAGTCAAAGACTTAGCTGTTCTGCTGTTATCACTACACTTTCCATTGTGTTATAGTGTTACCAACATCCTAGTTTGGTGTTGGCCAGTGTTTCCTGGTTTTAATATTTCATTTGATAACAACGGGATAAGTGAAGTTTTGTCATAGGGCTTAACTGTTACAGGATTTGGAGATATTTGAGGATGTTACTACAGGATTTTTGCCAGAATTGGAGTATTTTCCAACTAAAGTCAGTAGCTCTGGCCAATCTTATGCAGTCCACAGCACTTTCATGTTTTTAGGTGTAGGAATCACCTGCAACTGGCTCATGAATATGACTGAAAATAAAAAGAGCACTTACAGTGTAAGCTATTTATGGGAAAATGCTTTCACAAATGAAGGAAAGTATTTCTAAGCCCACGAAGTTTATGTCATGCATCTCTGAAGGCCTCAATTTTTTTTGGTCTTTGTCTACACCACGGGAAGTGCCACATGCTAGATCTTGTGTGAGAAAATGCATACAGCAGAATCAAGCTAGTATTAATCAGTATTACTTAAAATACCCTCAACCAGGGGAAAAAAATCAAGATTGTGTGGGATAACAATTCAAGCTTCCACATGAGACTCCAGTAAACTCTGACTTCTACTTAGGCAAAGAAATCTCTAAATTGAAAGACTTACTGATAAGTAAGGCACAAGTTCTGAGAAGTCTTTTAAGTGTTAAGAAAAAGAAATTAACATGTCATTCAGCACTTCCCTCCTCATTCCCTGAACAATACTACAAAGAGGACAAGAGCATGGCACAAAACCCAGCAATGAAGTAGCTGGACAGCAGCACTCACAAAACCTCATTCAACTACTTCCAAGGTTATAGTGATTGTGAGGTAAAGAAGACAACAGGAGAGATGAAAAACAGTGGTACACCACTGCAGTGTACACTGCACTGTACAGGAATTGCTAGAGGAGGATACACAAAGGGAGCAAGGCAGGTATATTTTTTCCTTTGGTATTTGTAGTATTCTGAATATCTGCCTCAGAGCAGTTGATATCTGGGAATTAAGTCGCTATAAACCATCATTTCTCAGCAGACAAGACTTTCAAGCTCCTTGAAACATCACTTGAGAAGTGGAATTTGCCATAACAAATGGTGTTCACAATGTACTTGCTTACACAAATAACTCATGAATCTGTCTGCAGGCTGCCTGTATCTAGTTTTCTGTCCTAAATCAGATCACTGAATACTGAACTTTTAAACTGATGAGTATAATTTTGGACTCAGCATTCAGCAATTTCAGCCTCATCCTTCATTTTACCCCTCAAGGCAATTTATCAGGGTTAGATCCACAAATGTGGAAAAAATTATAAATCCTTATTTCTCACCTTCCACAAAAGTAACTAATCACCACTGTAGGGGCATGGGTGTAAATACACAGCCTATTATTTCTTGCTTAAGTTATATGAATGTTTAATGAAGAGAAATCAAGATTAATCTATGCAAAGAAGTACAAAAATGCATGGCTCTGCATTAGCTGTGAGCTACTCTCACAGTTTGTTCAGTGGTGGAATTCATTCTATTCATCTTCTTCACCAAACAATTAATTTTAAGACTGAAAGTCATCAAAGGAAGGCCTGGAGACTAGAGCATCCTCTTGTGGGTGAGTGACCTGGTCATTATACACATTAGGGAACAGATGAGTTATTGCAGTCAGCTTCAGCTTGTCTTTGATTTTCTACAGTACCACTGGAGATGTTGGCTATTCTTGCACCAAAACAAACAAAAAAACCTGAACTGTTCTAGAGGCTTTTCTGTGACCCTTTAAGCAACTGCTGTTAATCATCTATGTCCATATCACTAAATCTTTTTTCCTCTAGAGTGCTTGTGCTATATTCTAACTCCATACTGTGATCAGCCCTTGGCTTATGCTGGAAAAGCATGCTTTGATCCACCTAAGGAGCCGTGAGCTATGCTAAAAAATTAGTGTCACAGTTGTTCAAGCTCCAAGCATCATTCTATTTACTGTTGTAGATGCAGATTTATGAACTCTGTTCATGCTGCCATCTAGCTCCCATGCAGCACTGAGTGATTTAGCAACACCTTCAATGAGGTATGCAAATACATGCTTCTGAGCTGTTGGAAGACTATATTTTGGCAAGGTGATCACAGATTACTTATTTCTACTGTTACACAACAATCCAAGGAACATTTTAGAGGTTCCTTATTGAGTAATTTGTGGGATTTGTTTCTTCTGAGAGTGATTTGTAGAAATCATGGTTTGGCTGCTAACATCAACACTATTACTTAGCTTACCTGTACAGCTCTAAATGCTTATTTCCTTTGTTAGTTAACTATCCAGAGCCTACTGGATATAAGCGAAAGATTTCAGACATACATACATTGGGTTGTTGACAACTGAGCAGACAAGACAGAGCAGGTGCTCAAAATTCTCCCCTTTGGCCCAATACAGGATTTAGTTGGTACAGTTCACCTTCTAACCAAACTTGCAACTGCAGCAACTTCCTTTCTCCGTATTCTCCTGCATTCCTCTGCCTGCAAGGAAGCAACAGTTTGAAGATTACTGAAAGAAACTGCTCTCTCATTATCCCATAGAGAGTCAGAATTTCATAGTAGCACATAAACTACTCTGGAGGAGTTAGTAGACGTGACCATTTCTTACTAACCCCAGCTATAAATTTTCATCACTGGTGCTTCAGATCAAACAGTTTGATTCTAGTGGCAATACAGATAATTAAAAAAAAAAATACAAGAAATAACCAAACAACAAAGTGATTGGAAGTTACCTCAGCATTAACCAAGATAACAGAATTACCTCTTTGTAAAACAAGGAAGCTTTTATAACTTATTTAGATACTCTTGACTCCTGAAGCATACCTTCTCTACAAGGTGTCAGCTTGTTGCAGTTACTTCCCCATCGATCAGACTGCCACATCTCTGGAAAGGTCAAGTGGAACGAGGGCCCTTTCCAGCACTCTTTCAAATCACTTCATTCCATTGCAGAAAGGGCGAAAGCTCTCAGGTGACAGGCTAATTAATTCAATCTTTTTCAACTGTGTGGAACTGTGACATTTATAATTTATTCTGAAAGGAAAATAAGTATTATTTAATCCTGTTGAATACATTTCCACATCCCTTACCAAAGCTTGGTACTACACTGTTTTATTTAGATGATGCTTCAAGCGTTATTGTCAGATTAATGCTTTGCACATATTTATTTTCTGTGCTTCTTTTAAAAATGGCTCCAAATAAAACAACATATGCATTATAAAATAAAAATAGGGGATTTCACAGCAGTAGCTGCAAAATCCTTGGCAGAGCTTTTGAGTATTATTTTTTTAGGACCGTTACTATAGTATTTTCCATGAAACAAGAGTTTTGATTTCTACCCATGAGACTGTAACTTTTAAAACAGCACACTTATTTGTTTTCTGTGATATTTGTTCGGTTTCTTTTCTAAAATGATAAGAGTTCTGAGTTCAGAAACAGGGCTGAGATTTTCCTTCGACTATTTATATAAAATCATGAGTACTGCAGAGCATTTTAGTTAAGTTTAGGCAAACTTTCAATGCTGTAAATATTTAGAATAATTTCTGATAGTTGCACAGACTAAATGAGAAAAATCAAATGCTGACTTGTTTGTTGTTTTACTAGAAACCCTGAAATTCTAAGATACATGGGAAAGTACTCATGAGAATACTGAAACTCCAAACCTGTGAGACAGGTGTTGCAGAATGTACAACAGAGTGAACCAAAGGTTCTTTTCTTTCCATTAGATGAAGAAACACGTGAAGGGTCTCACTGCCTCATTAGAAAGGCGGGATATTAATAATGGCTTTAATTGGACAAGGATGACTCAACTATTAAAACTGCATCTATTTCAGATGCAGCCTGTCCTTCAGATAAAAGGATTCCTGTAGACAGTCTGTGTTCTGTCAAAACCAGCAACCACTGTAGTTTGTCATGTGAGGGCATCTTTCCATTAGGTCAAGACAGAATATAACCCTTGCTACATGCCACAAAGATGATAAAGGACCTGGAGTACCTCTCTTATGAGGAAAGGCTAAGTGGCCTGGGTCTGTTCAGCCTTGAAAAAACAAGACTCAGAGAGGATCTGATCCACGTCTATAAACACCTAAGGTGCAGGAAGCCAAGGGATGAAGCTGGGCTCTTTTCAGTGGTGTGTGGTGATAGGGTGAGGGGAAATGGCCACAAACTGAAGCATAGGAAACTCCACACAAACGTGCATGGGAACTTCTTCACAGTGTAGTGATGGATCACTGGCACAGGTTACACAGAGAGGTGGTGGAGTCTCCTTCTCTGGAGACATTCCAGACCCACCTAGATGCCTACCTGTACAACTTGTTCTAGAGAGCTGTTTTGACAGGGGGTTGGACTAGGTGATCTCTAGAAGTCCCTTTCAACCCCCACGATTCTGTGATTCATTTACCATGCAACTCCTCAGAGTAGAAGGCCATGATGGTTGTGTTGGCTCTGGTGCAGAGAGTTCTTGAGTCTGTATATGTGATCCCTTATTTCCTTTATTTGCTATTCCTTCAAAGCAAGTCAGGTAGAGCAGCACTTGCCCAACTCCTAGTTAATTAGCTGTTTAGAGTTTAGGTTTCATCACTCTCACATAGCTCATCTCTGATCCTTTATACCCAACAGATTCTGGAGCTATTGTCAAATGTAAAATACATCCAAATACCTTCAGCTGCAATGTCTCTATTGTTGTATGTAGGCACAGCTCTCTAATAGTGTGCAGATTTCCATAAAACCAAGTGAAAAGCATATAGATAAATAAATATATCCTCTAGAAAATCTAATCACCTCTTCAGCAAGAATGAGTTTCTTCTAAAGATTATTTACTTCTTTCTATTCCTTCATCACCTCAGTAACTGCCAGCTGTTCAGCTTTTAAAGCTCTTCCCTCCACTGGTTCTGCTCCATTTACCCTCTGCAGTTAGCTCTGAGCTATAATCAAAAGTAGAGAGACTCTGGAATGGAAGCTGCCCTGTTTATTCATAACAGAGCTTCCAAAATGGAATAACATTACAATGAAACCCACCATCATACTACAAATGAGTGAATTCTCTTCACCCAAAGAAATCAGTAGAGTTTTTTCCTCAACCAGGGCAGTCTTTATACTGCTGGGCTCACTCTAGCTCGTCCACTGCATTCACACACCCAGCCCATGAACCAGAATGTGAAAATGAGCAACCACTAAAGGCCAAGACTCTCAGAGGACCTGAAAGCCATCAGGGCTGCCAGGAGATGACTAGGCCAGTGCTGAGGACTCCGCCAACTGGGAAGGTGGCAGGGAACTGCTGGTGGCACAGGGCTGGAGGTGGCTATAGTGAAGTGAGACATGGCTGCATTTGACAATGAAGCTATTGCAGAGTGAGCGTCTGTGGTGGAGATTTGTGAGTAACAGATGGAATTCACAGAGAATGGAGGAACTGAAGAGGAGTAACAATGACATTTTGTAGACCATGAATCCTGAAAAGGCAACACCACATAGCACCTTACTGTTATCATTCTTACTGTAACTGCCACTACTTTTCCTTTCTAACTTTCCAATCTGCGAGTTAGGTGACACTTCAGGATTTTTACTTCCTTACTCTCCTCCTTCCTTTTCCCTCACAAATAGTTACAGAGTTAAAGGAGTGGAAGGCAACTCATCTTTCTCAAATGACCTATTAATCTTTTATTCCCTATTTCTGTTTTCACAAACAAATAGTGCCAACTGCGCTTGATCATAAAGGAGAGTTCTGCTTGATTTCTATGGCAGCCTTTATTGACACCTTCCCAGAAGAAAAACAAATGGAATGAAGCAGAAGCTCAGAGAGAGCCTGCATCAGACCAGCCACAGATTCCCAGGAGGAGGCACAAACATGAAATCAGTGTCAACTTTGGAAAAGTCCTGTCACCTTTCTCTTGCAAAGATAAATTATTTCAACTGACAATAGAGAATTCTGTTAAACCTGGAGTTTGGTCTGGCAGGTGGATTATATCACACTCACACAAACCCACCATGGCATATGCCATGAGCTTATGATGGTGGAAGCAACCACCAGATGGCTGGAAATATGTCCTGTGCCCCATGCAATGGCCTGAAATACTATCCTGGGTCTTGAAAAGCAGGTCTTGTGGCGACGTAGAGAGACTCTCTATCCTAAGATGCAACTGGTGGCGAACATATTTTGGGAGGCTTTGGTTTTAATTTGCTGTTGCACCTTCCACTTCTAGCACTCAGACCTCCAGAACACTCTAATGCTATTTTAGCTGATGACTTGTTAGCTGATGTTACTGTGTTGGGCAGAAAGACTCCTCTGAGTATTTTTTCCTGTGTGAAAGAAAATTCACTAGTTCTCCTTCAGGAAAGAATTTTGCTTCAAACAAAAATTAAAAAACATGACTAAAACCTGAACTTTGGATCTAAGTGAAGTTGAATTTCCAAAATACCTATGCTAGGTTTATGGCAGACATAAGAAATTGAACTAAGTCACAAATTAAAACTTCCTGATCACAGAAAATTCGTAATTCAAATTAAGGTTGGCTTTGCACACTAAGGATTGTTACACTGAACATAATGTACTTCCACGTAGCCTTTTTTCTATTGATAAGCTGTTGCAGAATATTCTGCAGTATACCAGTAATTCAGGAAACAAGTAAACTCAAGTTTATTTCAGTATTTCTTTTGGTTATACTCTTTACTAATGTAATCCGGAGAAAACAGTTTACACTACAATTTTTTCAAGGTAAAATTGAATGCATTATAGTAGAAAATATATATACAAGCATGATTTTATGTAAGATCATTTTTATAGCTAATTCTTATGAATTCTGAGCATGCTCATGATTAGTCAAATCACATAATACATAATAAGAGCTTTTAAAGGACTTGGAGTTAAAAGTTTCTGAAAATTTTAATCAACTAAACCTCATAATACATTTGTCACCCAGGTATTGCTGACCTTAGTGTGAAGACCCAATATTTAATACTGTAATCAAAGTAAGTGATTTACTCAACGTCTCACAGTACAGCCAAAAAGAGATCTCCATGATTCACTGATGCTGAGGAACAGGTAGTTCTGTGCATCTGAGGTCTGCAAAGTATTCCCATGAACAGGCAGAGGAGAAAATAAATATTAACTAGATTATATCCAGCTTCATAGTGAACAGAAATATTCCCAGATTCCCTGGAATGCCTTCTGACAAATTTGAGACCATATAGACAAGTCACTGAAACTGGATTGATAACAGCTACAGTTTCTTGAACTCAGCATGGAAACAGTTTCTTGTTATGTGAACTTCAAGATTGCTGTGTTAAGCATCCTTTGGAAAAAGACAGCCCATCAAATTTAGTCACTCTCATTTAATCTGTGTACCATCTGCATAAGAAACAATCTCCATTTATCAGAAGAAATTAAGACATTGATTCTGTGTGGCCGCAAAAGGAAACTAGTAGTTCACTCAGTGATTACTCTATGGCAATATAATACATTTAATCTGATCACTATTAAATTGTTCTTTTGTTATACTTGTTGATTCTTTAAGTACTCTAATTGGGCAAAAGAGCATAAGTTATAGTATACAGTAAGAAAATTATTATTTCAATAATCATGTATGCTTCTCAGTTTGAGTGAAGTGCTCATGAAACATTTAAAATCCAGGGTTAGATCCTCTACTTCTGCAAATCAGTGCTGTTCCATTTGCTTCAGTGGAGAAATGATGATTTACAGTCTAGAAGGATCAGACTTAAAATATTTGTTCATTTTGCTATGGCTTGCAAAGATCTGAAATTCAAATATTTCTATAGTAGATCTTCCCAAGTACAGAGATTTTGAGTTGTAACTGTGCTGTGTTAGAAAAGCTAGGGCCAATACCTGTGTAATGGGATGTAATTCCCTTTTGGGAGTGTGAGAGTCTTCAAATGTAATAGAAACTAATACTTTGCTATTTTATGCAAATGGTCAAAAACTAGTTTCTTGTCAAAATACCTGAAGTTGTTTAACTACATGTATTTGAAAAGAAATGTTATTCCTCCACTTTATTTCCATGGAAACTACAACAGATGCAAAGAGCACAATAACACTATTTGACAGAGCAAATTCTCAGCTATAACACTCTATTTTTCAACATAGTCACCACCATAGGCTATGTATTTTCACCGGTGATAAAATTCAGTGTTTGTAAAAATCTGTACCACCAGAAGTGACCCACTGTTTCATAACTGCCATGATTTCATCATTGCTATGAAAAAAAATTGCCCACAGACTCTATTTTGTCTTGACGCACACACATGGAAGTCAGAAGGCACTAAAACCAGATGTTATAGTGGGTGTGTTAAGACAGTCTTCCTCTCTGCCCTGACTGGAAGTTTGAGGCCTCAGTTTAGTCAGTGTTACAACATAGGGGTCAGAGTTGATGGTTTCTCTATGTTGCAGGAAATCTAAAAAGATCATGTCTTTCCTATCCCAAAACAAAACAAAAAAAGTGCATGTCAATTTATCCTTAGGGGGTTGCATCTTTTATGGGGAATTCATGTGTCATCATTCCACGGGCTATCGTCTGGCTCACAGTGGCGATAATAAATCTCGTCACCAGTAATGATGCAATCCAGGAAGCTATCACCTTCAGCTTCATATTGGTTCAATATGTCCTAACAAACTTGAATATGGTGCTCTTTTTGTTCCTTTGTGAGCATCTGTGGGACCCACTTGGCACAAACTCTGTGAATTCCAAAGCTGACACTGTGGTTTCCAGTGCACTGAAGTTGATATTCAGCTCCGTACAATGTTCTCTGGGCATAATCCACTGATTCTCATGGATGAGCTGATCAACATATTCTTCATTTCATGATGTAGCAGCTGTGTATGGCTGTTCAGAACACGGTTTGCCTTTTGTGTCACCATCACCACTGGTGAAAAGCGCCATTCATCACCTCAGTGTGCTCACATCCATTGTTTGATCTCCATAATGAATGTCAATGAGTGCAGTCTTTTCCTCATAGAGGAACTGAATTACACAGCTCTGCTTCATACGTTCTCCTGTGTCAAACACCATTGTCTCAGATGATCCTTTTGCTGCCATGTATTGCATGGTAACAAAATTCAAAAGAACACTGATGGGAAGATGAGGGAACACAAGAAGTATATTTAGAGCTGCAGCTGTGGAACAGGATAAACAGCATTAGAAAGGAAGGCCGAGAACCAAGGACACTTCCAGAAGAAGAGGAAAACAAGTTCAAACAAGCAGCACGGTAGCAGACCCCAATTGGAGGAAGAGTGCATGGCTTGGAAAGACTCACAGCCCTGACTGGATAATTGCTTGTGTGCACAGTTAAGGACTGCTTTGGAAAGTTATATTGTTGATATGTAAAGACGGGTGGGAAAGTTACAAGAGAGAACTTGTGAAAGTATATAAGGGATGTTAAAACCTGTAATAAATGATGTGGATCATTCACATCTGAGTGAGCCTGAGACACTGCAGGAAGATTGAACCTCTACTGCCACACCATTTGCCTCTTATGTCATGACCCAACATAATAAAATTCAAGGCATTACTTTCAGGGCAGCTCCCATATACCACACCTAGAATGTGTTAATGACACCAACTTAATGATATGTACTCACTTCCCTTGTATTCTTCACATTCTTTTACATATTTATTCACTTATTTCTACACTTATTTGCAGAAAGTGTGAAGAACTGCAATATTAATTTTTCTTTTACTTTTTTTATATACACTATCTGCACAATGGTAAAAATATGTAGAAATGTTTAACTCTCTTTTTTTTTTAATTATTCCAAGTATCTGTATTTTTCTAGATATTCTGGTGTTCTAGAATGATTAAGCACTGAAGAGGTAATTCTTATTAAAATTACTTAGAGAAGTATTTTCTTTTTCTGCTCTATTATACTCCAACGTGAATGCTTTGCTGTTGTGTATTAGGACACACCGTATGTGAGAAAACTCAGTACAGTAGTACTGGAAGAACTATGCTACATCATTGGCACTCCTCTTATTTGGTTTTAAGGATGATACAAATAGATGGTTCAGTTCAGAAAATGGAGATGTACAGCTCTCAGTCCCTGACCACTCAAGCTCTGTGATACAACCAGAAAGCTTCTGAAACATTGGTGGACCAAAGTTTAAACAGGGGTTTGTGTCATGAATTCTTATGCACTGGAAGAAGAATAATCTTTCCAAAAAGACATCTGAAGAGACAACTGAGTAGGTTTGCCATTTGCATCAAGAAACTGTACAGACAGAAGAAGTTATATAATGTTATGTAACCATTTCTACCTTCTGCTGGAAGAAAAGCTTGGTAGTTCAGGATGCAATGATACTCATTAAAGCGTGTCCTGTTGGTTGTCTGATATCTGAAAGTCTCAAGATGCTGGGAAGCAGGGATCACTCATATAAAGTGGGATTAATATTAGATTTAAACTGCAGATGGCAGCAAAACCTCAAATATATTTGCAATCTTGCCCTGGCAACCTTTGATCCACACACAAATAAAAAGAGCATGTTTTATCATATTAGAAATAAAAAACGCTATTAAAAAATCTGGCAACACATTTGCTAAATTAGAGAGTGACATAGCTCACAGAAAAGTGCAGGATAGATATTTTAGAGATAGCTATTTTTGGGATATCTATGCCCCTGGATTATGAGACATGACAGCTCCCCAAGTGAGTGTGCCAATCACTTGCATAAAGAGTCCCAGAAAAATGACAGTGAGTAGAGGCTGTAGATTGCCCCTGCCCACTGTCAAACCCTCCAGCAGTCCCTGTAGTTCTACAATTAGCAGCAGGAGGAGGGAAGTCTGGTAACACAGGACGCATAAGTGTCCTTGTCTCACTATTTAATTCAAAACGGGGGGCACTCACTGAGGACACTTATTGCAGTTAGTTAACAGTCAGAACAGAGCCAGTAAATTTTCCAGAGTGGAGTCTGGCCCCAGCACTTACATGCTGACAAATGCCAAATGTAAGTGGTGGCTCAGTGAAAGGAGAGGTGTGGAAATTAAAAGTGATCCATTTCTGCTCTCCCAGAGGAAACAGTTGGTGTTGTACAGTGCATGAACCCTACCAAAGAATAGACTTATAATGAAATCACTGAATTGGAAGTGTTCTTCTTAATTAACACTGATAGAACCCTGAAAACAGAGGGAGGGGATGTTTTTTTCTAAATACATCTGAACCCCGTAGCTTAGTGGTACATTAGTGTAAAGGTGATGTGGAAGAACAATTGTAAGTTTTATCCCAGGATATAGCCTAAATGGTGTTTTTCTGTACTGTGTTTCCGGGTAGTCTGAAATTGTTTAATGGCTGTGGGCTAAGGGAACAAGATTGTCTCAGTGGAAGAACATTCGGCTCTTTGCCTCTTATCTTTTCTGAAAAAACAAAACAAAAAAAAAAAAACAGTAGAAATACATTTGTCACTGAAAAAATGGAGCAGTTAAACAATATAGTTGTATGCAGTGATCGAAGCAAGTTTCATATCTTAACCTGTAGGAGAATTCAGTGCTCTTTTTTTTATATCTTTCTCGCCTAGTTTTGCTCAGACCTACTGCTCTGTGCACTTAGCGTGCACAACCAGTTTTCAATACTGAACTAGGAGTGGTCAGTACCAAACTAGGAACGATGGGAACAGTAATTAAAAAAGGTTTCCATTGGAAATCTGAGGATGCTGAGGGCACCCCTATATAGGCCTAAATGGCCCTCATCAGTTTCAGCTGGGGGCTCCCCCCAGCATTGTCCACAGGGGCATTTCTCTTTAGCCTGGGCTATGCTGGTACAGTGCCAATCTTTCACTTCTAGCTCTGGCTCTGCCTCCTACTGGCATGTAGACCTACACTGTAGCTGATCCTGGATAGATCCTGTGGTCATATGTTGTAAGTTGTTTCCAATCCTCGCTCTGGCCCTGCCCCTGAGGTGAATTTTGGACCCACATTATGGCCTGGTCTCTGTTCCTGCATCCATCCTCTTCTCCTTTAAATCCTGCTGGAAGTCCCTGGATGGACCTGGCCATGACTCATCACTTCTCATGTCAGGGGCTGCCAGCAGACCAGCAACAGCCCCCAACTCCTCCCACTGTGGTCAGATCATGCGAGATAGTGCCTGATTTGCACCTTGAATAACAACTCTGGGCCTGGTACAAACTGGTTGAACTATAGTAAAGTGACAAATGACTGCTTACACACATTAGGTGGTACTGTGTGACTATTGCTTCTTGATATTTCATATTATTATCTCTACGTTGAACTTGCACTGTCTTGTATTACAGCCTTTATGGCTCAACAAGTTACAGACAAACATATGAAGCTCTTCTAGGAGAGAAAACACATATCTATCTTCAGTCAAACCCTCACAGTAAATTATAGAACCATAACTTCACTGAGGCTGGAAAAGACCTTCAAGATCATCAAGTTCAAATTAACCTGACCTACAAAGTCCTGTCACTAAACTGTGACCCTTAATACCACAGTGAATGCTGATAAATCTTCAGATAGGTGGCTTTTTCATAGTCTATTGTGGAAACAACTAATTGTTACGTATTTATTTGTTTGTAATGTTTTTCCTTCTCTTCCTCTGGTACATACTTTAGCAGCAATGACCTTTTCTAAACACTACCTTCAAACTGCTAGGGGCCAGTGCATGAAACAATGTGGCTTTTTGGGTTCAAGTCTCTTCCAGAGGGTATTTCATTAAGTTGATGCGCTTTGCATTTTGAAAAGTAAAATGTTTTCTGCTCAGAATGCCTTTCCCCAAAATGAATTGGGTGAGCCAATAATAACACAAAGAATAATGCAACACAAATGTACATCACAATATTCCCTGGAAAAACTAAGCAAAACCTGAATAAAATCTGTACTGAAACAGAGCAGAGCTGATGCAAGGTTTTTGGCTGCCCTAGGCAGATAAAAATTGCTGTCCTCTTTCCTCATCAGTACTTGGTTTCTCAAAATTTTCCACCCAGCCCAACACAGCTGTAAGATCTTCAGGCTCTGACAGATGTCCTCTGGCAAATATCGTAGAGGGAATGTAAATCCTTAAGTATCTGCATTGTCTCTATTACAAGGAATACTGCTTGAGCAGCAGCAGTTTCAGAAAGGAACATAGGTTTTTACTGCCCTGACCCATAGCCTATTAGTGTGAATCCTAACTAACTTGACAACAGAAGGAATAACTATGCTTCAAAATGTATACCTGAAACACTGTTAAAAACTTTCCCTTATTGAGTCAGTCCTTGTGTCTTTAGTTTCTGACCCTTACCCTCCTTGTTAACAGACTATAGGCCAATGGAATAGTTCCTGCTTTAGAGCTGATCAAAGAAAAGATTTCATGGCACACATAGGACACATGCAGATGTCACATTTGCCACACAAAATATTCTCAATATATAAGTTATATCTATAGATCTGCAGATTCATAATGCAATGACTTCTTTTGTCTGGAATTGACACAGATTTCTGAGAAGAATTCCTTGTAAACAGAACAGCAAGTTCCTTCTGACAACTTCAGGGTCTTTATCAGAGTCTCACTGCAATACGGATTCATGATCATAACACAAGTATTAATGGCCATGAAGTGCAACATGAAGGCAGCACATGCCCTTTCCAGGCAACATGCAAATCTTAAAAAAAGAATTCTGACGCTGTCATGTTTGTGATTTCAATATTGTTTAACATTCTAAATACAGCCTATGAAACTGGGACCCTAAAAGACAATTGAAGATTTTATTTTTGTTTCCTATAAAGATGTTAGTATTTTTTTTTTTCATTATTCTTACTGTTATTCTTCTCAGAGTAACTATATGGAAATTACTTATAAATATGAATTTATAAATAACACAGTGTTAGGAAAAGCTGTGTTTTAGGGTGTACAAGACAATAAATACCAAGAAAATATTTTCTCTTAAGATTCGCTATATCTTAAATGCTTTTCCAGAAAAATGCACAACTCTCTTAAAGCCATGTATACACACCAGATGTAATTCCCAGCATTATTTTATATCAGAAACATACATAATGAGGAAGAATTTTCTCTTTCTTTTTCTATTCGATGCCTGTTTACTTTTAACTTACTGAATATGTAATTTATTTATGTATTTTTACCACAAGAATGCTTATACATATCTGCTGGCACTTTTTACAAGGAGGCTTTAGAGTACTGGGGAACCACATTGCTCACAAAATAGATTTTCAGAAAAAATCTTACTTATTTAAAACCATCAGCATAGTATGCTTAAGGCTGCGGCCTGTAGTTGCCTGTAGTCAGTGAGTCAGAAATACAGCAAGGCCTGCAGACTCTAACAAGGTACACAGGCCACAGAACACTTTCCCTGCCAGGACAGAAAGACCTCATCTTTTCCTGTCACATTGCTCAGTAGCTGACAGAATTAATGTCTCACAACTTGGATGATGGCACTCAGAAAGGCAGGAACACGCTGGGAGGTTTGGTGTGAACATTAACTCATGCACAAACTCAGCTTCTCTTCTACTACACATTTCAGTAGGCAACTGAGGTACATATTTCTCTTGGGCTGTGTTTCATGCTCCCTGAACAGGTATCACAGGCCCTCAAGCATTGGCTTTGTGAAGAGAAAGTACCCAGTAGAAGGAATAGATTAATTCGCATTGTTGAGCTGTGGCTACATTCACTGCCATAGTCTTTCCATCCAACAGAGAAGACCTTGAGGAGAATAAACCACATCAGTCTGAAATGCAGTTCCTCCACAGTTTCAACAAACCTAAGCTGGTTTAAGTGGATTAATTGACAGAAAATTAAACCAGAAAGAAAAATGTACAGTTCTTTGCAACTTTCGCTATCCAAACTAGCTCACCATGGTGTAAGTCAAGATCTGGTGCTAAAACAAAGGAAGTGAGAATGTACAGCCAAGGGGAGGAATGGAATGTCACGGGGCCATGAAAGAATGAGCACAGGCTCATTCAAGTCACTACGGATTTGCATAACCAATCTGTCATTTGTTAAACACTTTAACACTGCAGAAACTGACACTGCTACTAAAGGAAGCTGCTGTGTCCACTACCAACACCCCGTGCTGGGATAGCTATACAGCTATCCAGTGAGTCTGATCAGACAACTGACCCAGGTTAAAAAAATCCATCTTTTCCTGGATTTCTCCGTCAGATTAGGTTTGCAAACAAACAAACAACAAAACACACGGACACACACAAAAAACATTTAGCACTCGATACCAGAAGTGCTTATTTTGAAGAGGAAGAGATACAGTTTTCATAATAAGTACATACTCAGCACGAAACTGGAATTTTTGGTACATTTCCATTTTTGCAATACACCTATGGAAAGTTGTTCCCTGAAAACGTATACATTTAAAGAGCTTCCATAGCAAAAACTCAGTGACTGAAGTTGATAGCAAAACTACATACTGAAATATTACCTTACTGTCATGTGCAAGGAATATCCTTTGAAGATTAACTCATTTTGCTACTATTTAACAATGGTAACAAAAAAGATCCATTTCTGCTTGTACGTTAGAACACAGTATTGAAAGACACGACTGCATGACAATAAACAAATGATGCAACTATGTGTTTCCTAAGCACTCTAAGCACTCTCAATATCTTTTATACTGCTTATATAATCCTGTACACTTACACTGTTCTAATTGTGTTAGTGGTCCAGTACATTTCTTATTAGCTGTTTGTCACAATTTCATTCCACAGGAATGTATCTAAATAAGATTAACACGGTTTACGTACCACATATTTATTTTGCTCTTGCTATGCAATCCTCTTTAGGTAAAAAGGCAGGAGGTTGGGCAGCAAACTGTAAAACTTACTTGCAAAATAGGTAACCTACATTTGCCAGCAAATTTTCATTGCTTTTATTTCTCTACCAATAATTTTAATATGCTCTGTACTTTCCAGCTATATGATTCCCTTGGGCTCTGTGTAGGATACAGTCACACCTGGTATCTCAAGACACTATACTTTGTAAGATGTGAGAAAAGATGTTAATTACATCAGTTAATGGAATGTGAATAAATCAAAGGCTGCATGTTTACAGACACTGTCAATGGGATGTGCTTTTCTTGATACCAACATATGTAAACATGTCCTATTTACTGATGCAAAGGAATTCCTGCTGGCACTTTTTTTCCCTGTTACCAAAGTTAGATCTGAAGAGGAGCTCTGTAAACTTAAAACATGTATGCATGAACTCTGTGCAACTAGAGCTACCTGCTGCATGTGGGAATAAAGCCACTGCAACACACCTGATCAATGAACACTGCGTCAGACACATCTGCTGAGTTGGCCTGCAGGCAGACCCCAAGGAAGTCATAAGTGAATGGAAGTGCTGGTGGTCAGGCAGCTGTGTGGAGATGGAATGCACACTGCACATTGTCCTGAGCCACTTTAGGAACCATTCCTTCTGCAGAATATAGAATAACTCTACATTAATTTAGATAGATATAAAAATAGTTCTATAATTATAGAAGTTCTGTATTTCAGTTTCTCAGGTTTTCAACACACATTGTAAAAGTTGCAAATATTGCTAGGTACTCCTCAGAATTCTCAGAAAATTCTTCAAAGTCCTATAACTTTTGTAATTTGCAGGCATGTGTTGGCTCATTCTCACTTTAAGCACCTAAATGCCAAATGTACAACTAAATAATGTTTTTCTTGTCTGTGTGCTTTATTGCTTTGAGTAAACTGTTGAACTGTATAAGCAGTGAATTTTTGAAGCCTCTTAGTATTACCAAATATAAATCAATATTACCTTTAGCAAGAAAAGAAAATTCTTTAGAACAATTGGATGCCACATTCTACTTCGTAATTTGGACATCATAACTCCATCTACTAAAATAAAATAAAGAATTAATTTCCCAGTTGTAACATTCAGAATGTATGATATAACTTATAAATCCATTATTAATTTCCATCTCAACTGTTGTGTGTTTCTCCTTAGTATTACCACCTCAGATATTATACAGCAGAATTGGAGAACAATTCAGACATGGTCAACAAGGATGATTAATATCACAAAGCAGATAAGCAAGCAATTAAGTTGGGAATTTTCAGGAAAGGAAACACATCTGCATACAGCAGAAGTTTATAAAATGATGATATGCAGTGAGAATGTGGATAAATGTTGATTATCCGTACATGTGCCAGTATAATAACATCAGATGAAACTGAAAGCACAGCAATCAGAAGCACACTCTTCTTACTGCAGTGGGTTGTAAACTTGTGGAGCTGGTGCTGGGCACCTGAAAACTGGCATGGATTCAAGGACAAAACAGATGAGAAAAGAGACCACTAATGCGTGAGAACATCTGATTCAGAATGTCTTGGTATGAGAAAGGCTGAGAACATTGAACATGGTAGTAGGAGGATCATCTGTTCCCCCTGTATCATATAATCTAACCTAAGTCATAATCACTATACCTATGAATATGCATGTTATTTGCATTCCATTCATGGAATATATTTGTGTTCATTTGAGGCTATTTCAGCCAGCCATAAACTCAGAAAATTACTGACATTACTGAAGGGCGTATTTGAAGATTTCTACATATTTATTTATTGTTCAGGCAAAATGTATACAGACATAACTTTATTCATAGCCTCTTTTTTTCCAGTAGCATGTCAGAAAACAAACTGAAGAACTCATCCACTATTATCTCCTCTCTGTGTATCAGACATACAATTATCAGAAGACACAAATTATGTGCGTCAGTGGGAAAGGAAGTTATTTTCTACAAGAATAGCTGTAAGTGGGTGGACGTGCAGCTAGAGCCATGACTGAACACATGACTCTATAGTATAGCAGAACAGTGTGAGATGGAAGAGCAAATCTGGGAAGTCTCCAAACATTTCTGCCAAAACTGTGTGGTCTGCCTGAGAATGAGAAGTGGTTTGGAATTGATAGAAATTTGCCTCCTTTTCTCTATTTGACCAGTTCTTTCAGATTTCAGATGGACCTGGTACTTATAAAGCCTGACATAAAAGCACTTCATAAATAACATGTATCGGAAAAGATTGACCGTAATCAGTCGGAATAAACAAGCCCTGACCAGACAGAGGCTCCAGTTCTGCCCTTCCAGACATAACATTTAAGAAGCTTTATTCACATTGTGACAGGCAGTCTGGGGATCCTCACACTAAGTTGTAGTGCTTTGGCAAAGCATCTCAACTCCAATCATGAAAAATCAAAAGCGAACAACAAGCAAACAAAACCCTGATGAATACAGGAGTATTGAAGCATCCCAACAGACTCTGAATGCTTCTGAGATCCCCACAGAGGCTTTGTGTGTATTGTAACAAGTAGCAATAACAAAAAAGCACCAGCTACAAAGGAAATGGAGCATTGTGGTTTTCTGAACACAAGCACTGCAGAGCAGAGGAATGTGGGCACCTGGCTCAGAAATCTTCTCGGGTCCCAGGGTGCCACCAATTCTCGTGGGTGACTACGGAATGCCGTTTGGAAGTGTCATGCACACCGTGTGCTTTCTCGTTGTCCTCTTGGTGGCAGTCACGCAGCTGATCGCTCCCAGGATGGATGGCCTCGAGCTCTGCCTCTGCTTCTGTGGTACCTGGACTCAAGGTCTTTCTGCTAGGTCACAGAAAAATGGAATAAAAGTAGGCACTAAACAGAACGAAAGCAAAGACTGCCCCTTCTGGGACTCTGCCAGGTAGTCTTCATAGTGAAATGCCAACTGTATTTGCCCCCTGTCTCCAAAATCAAAGGGGACTATATAATAATATATAACCAGGCTAAAATGGGCATAACGTTTCCTAAAATAATTCTTTCTATTGTCAGTCAAGGAAAGAAAGAATTCATTCACCACAGCCCAACAATGTTCACTGAGACAGAGCAAAGACAGCCCCAGGTTACTGAAATGACCTACTTTCATCCTATATATTCACCACTGAGCAGCATTAAAAATTCTCTGACAAGTCAAGGAAAGACTGAAATTTGAAAGTGGTATTTAAGAAGTTTTAGAGCAGGAAAAGGCACCCAAGTAATACAGTTATTATTATTATTATCATTAATTACAGTATTACTGTGAAAAATCTTGAGTGAGTATTATCACTGAAAACATTTGGAGCTCTCTGTTAGCTTTATGCTGTTCTTCTCTGTTACCAAGACAGAGTAGAGCAAGTGGCTTCCCTGGTAACTCTGTTGGAACAGATTGTTTAAAAGAGTATTTTTGTAATAAGAATGGCTGTGTTTTCATTTAATGGCCTGGTTTTATCCTGTAGATTCTGGGCTTTTTAGCAAGTATTAAGTGACAAGTGGCACATGAGCAGTAGAGAAAGAGGGCTCTTCTATTTTATATCTAAGAAAAACAAGTTTTACCTTTTCGGTTTTGGAGATTGTTGCTATTCTTGGATGCCAATTGTGTTGGTGTCTTTGTCTTTTTCAATTGATTGAAAGAGGTCCAGTTCAGTTAGGATGATGTCAAAATACAAAAAGAATTGATTCCTCTTGAAAAAATAAAGCATGCCTTTTAAATTTCTATTGTTCAAGCTCCAATTATGTCACGAGATGACTATTTGGAGATAGACTTATCTAGTAAGGAAATTTAAGCCTTTTTGTTGCTTTACTGCAGCTTGTTTACCTCACCACCTATCTCTTTATAATTTGAAATACGAGCCGAAGATTTAAATTATTTTTTCAAATCTTTTTGATTCCCACTTAAATGTATTACCTACATCTACAGGAGATGACTGGAGAAAAAATAACAAGATTGATTATATTTCATACCTTCTAATTCTCCATCTCTAATCTGTAGATTCTGGGTTTATTTCATTAATTGGTGAGTATTGATTTTGTTTTTTGCCTTTCTTCACATTGAAGAGGTCTGATTTGAGCAGGGAGGACAATTCTGTACAGACTATTTACTTGCTTTCCTATGCAAGAAATCTTATGAATTGCTATTTCTGTTGGCACTATACTACTGTGAACATATTTATTGTCTCCTCAACTAACATTTTAGAAGGAGTGAAGTTTGTGATAATTGGAGAATAACAAGATCCAGTTCTCTGGTCCTCATTTATATTAGTCAAAGTGGCACTAGAATGTGAGCTGGGGATTATTTTTCTACTTAGAATAAATTAAACTCATGCTAGAGTGCCATGCTGCACAACATGCATAAACTTCATGCATAAGTCTACCAATTTCTATGTTTTTCTGCTGTGTTTCATATTTCTATCTCAATTGTGTCCTCCTGTTGTTCACAAACTGTGTCAGTAGAATTACCTCAGTTCTTAAAGAAAAGTAAAAGCACAGAAAAAAGCCGGTATTCTTATGTAGCTGTGTTTTGTTAAAGTGCTTTTGTAGAAATATCATCTGTTACTCTGGATANTAGATCATTACACTTAGTTCTGTGGGTTGGGTTTTTTTTTTTTTTTTTTTTTGGTTGGGTTTTTTTTTTTGTTTTTTTTCCTGGGAAAAAGGAATGTTTAGGAGGATGAGGTAGACAGTACTACATGTGATAAAGGTTGCAGTGCAAGTGCTATGATTTCAGACAATTCACCTAACAGCTGCTTACCAAAAGTGGCATTCACTGGTCCTAACAAAACAAGGAATTCAAGGGAGGCATACATGTCAGATAGCACTTTAATAAAACCACAGCAAAAACTATAAATAATGGGGACTAGTGCTTGCTGCTGATGCTTCCTATTGAGGCTAGTCAGAATGCATTTGCAGCAATATCATTGGACCATGCAGTCTGGAGAAGAGGAGCCTTAGTGGGAATTTAACAATAATCTGCTAATACCTACAAGAGAGTTATCAAGCAAAAGGAGCTAGGTTTGGTGCATGGCAGGACAAGAGACAGTGGCACAAACTGAAACTAGACAGGTTCAGGTGGATATAAGGGAAAACATTCTTTCCAGAGGACAGTTGGGCAGTAGCAGGCTGCCCAGGGAAACTCTGCAGCCTCCACACCTGGAAGTTCTCCAGTCCACTTGGGCAAAGCCTGACCTCACATCTGAGCCTCCATAGGGCAGGAGGCTGAACTACAGAGCCGCAGTCTCTCCTAACCTGAATTTATCTATTACTTAGAATTAAAAACCAGTCTAGGTATGATTGACGTCTGTGTAACTACTTAGCAGAAACGTACTTGAAGTAGATTGTCCTTTGGTTTAATAAAGGAATTTGTAGCTGACTTGAAATGCTAGTAATTTAATGTCTGATGCTAAGATTCCACAAGACACTGTAAGATCAGAGAGCAGAATTGCCATCAGACAAAAAGAACTTTTCTTTAACACCCAGTGCTCGTGTGAAACCTTGGTTTTCTTTTCTTTGCAAGAGGTATGCGGAAGCAAAATCCATGAAATAAATTTTGGATATTATAATACATGATATTGTGTTCATTCTTAGATAAGTTTATTCCCTTAAAAAAAAACAAGGAAGAGGAAGTTGTGCTAAAATGAATTACCATAGACATACATCAATTATATCTCTGAATGAAATGTAATCCTCCTTTTCAGCTGTCATTCTACCAGAAAATGCTGCAAAAATAATTTCTCACAGTCACTTGGAATAGAACTCTGGATGCATTTATTAAAAGTTGCCCTATGAATTTTAAGTTTAAATTTGTATTATTTTTTGTGAAATGTGCTAATTTTCAAGTACAGACACACAGAATATATGTTGCAAAGAAGAAAAATACGTACTTGTAGCTTACAAAACAGTAATGAAAAAAATATTTTACAGGAATACGATGGAAGATAGGTTTGTTAACACAGTGTGGGAACCAAAGAAAGATGTAGCTATACAAAACTGAGAAAGGAAAACAGAAATTTTTGCAGAGGCACAGGTTGTACCTGAAGTGCTTAGGAAGTAGAGGTGCCACAGACAGAATACCGGGATCCAAGAATAAGAGGAGTGTTTGTCTCATTACATAGCAGTGAGATTGTCATTCTTGGTGAATAAGTAACATAAAATTCTTATAGGGATTTCTCACTTGCTAGGATGTCAAATCTTGATTAAATTAGTATTATGTAATTAGTCTCCCAGATCTGTTCTTCCTCTCTATCCTTGTCTTGGGACATGAAACTGATACCAGAAAGTACTTCTAACTGCACTGTAAAAATAGTTTTCTCTAGATGATACAGATTGAAATGAAGATCTTAAGCTGTCTCTGAGAGAAAACGATGTTCAGCCCCACTAGCTACTCTTGCAAAAAAAGTAAAAATAAAAATAAAATCAACCCTGTAACCTATGTTCTAAATTAGCTCTGCACTATTAGAACTACTAACTCTGCAACGTTGCATGTATATTAGAAGGGATTTATCAGTAATATTCTGCTGATAGACTGTTCCTTCTTTAAGAAGTAATTACATTTTGGCTAAGTTTGGATCTTTGGGCCTAGGACTAGCATCTTGCAAAGCCATCTTCACCACTGTGCTCACTGAGGAGGAATAAAGTGCAGAAGATGCAGAAATTCAAATAGAGGTTAATATTCTTTTTTTTAGCCATGTCAAATTCATTCCATTTTTCGTACTTTCTCAAATATGGAAATAATTGGAGCTGCAGAAATAATCATCTCTCCTGAGTAAACACACATCTTTTTTGCATATGGCTTTCTCTTTTATTTTTATCAAAATGACTTGACAGAAGAACGTGTTTTCAACAGCACATTACATAAAATATTTAAAGTATTTTTTTATAAATGGATTTTAAAATTTGGTGTTTGGCATAACATTCATTTATTTAGCATGGAACTCTGATACTGAGAAAGACAGAAGTGCGATAGATAACACATTATAGAAATTCTAAGACATATGCACAGAAATTAACTTACATTTCTGCAGGGGTACATCTTTATAATCAGGTGTGTAAACATAATTATTAAAAAAAAATTAAAAAGAAATCAAGTTTAATTTATAATGAAAGGTATTAGTAGCTCTTTGCTGTCACAATAAAAATTTTGATAACTCTTCCAGACATCTTGATTTTATAAGAGAAGTAGATGAAAATAAGCATCTTAATACTACTTCTTTGTTAAGTTCAATGATTTTTTTCTCAACTCTTTTAGCCTTCAACAAGGCTAAGCAAGTTGTATCAGATGCAACTTGGAATTACATTTTTCCTTCTTCTAGGGGAAGCTAAGCATGTAAGAAAATTCCATGATGTAATCTCATCGAAATGGAATTCTCTTTTTCCACCACTGAAGGAATGCACCTGAACACCCATTTGGACTCTCTTAGCTCTGATATCACTCTTTCAATTACATCTAAATATTCACAAGCAACCATTGAGAAATATCCAATTCAACTATATGTTTATGTGCTACCTAAAGCAACTGAAGTTTAGAATCAAAAATAGGCAGGGGTACATTTTGCTTAATTCTTCATCACTGAAAAGGAAAAAAAAGAAAGTAAGGTAATTATCAAACCAAACAAATTGAGGAATGCATGATAATCCTATAAGATTGACTGATAATTATGGAAGAGCTGCTGTGTGATGAAAACGAGTTTGCGCAGAGGGCACTATTTCTGAATCAAACACTTTTATCCTGAGTGATGTTAGATGAGATTTGAGCAGCTGAATTATGTATTATGATCAAATAAATATTAATTTTTGCATGAAGAATTAAAACACTTTAGATTTAAAAAAATCTTTGCATGTCTTGCAGTAGTTTTTGTATTTGGCAGATCTACTAGATGGCAACAAAATCTGGATTTTTTTTCCCTGAATATGAGTTGCATCTTTTACTAGACTTAGATGATCCATATTTCCCAAAAATAGAACAAAGATTGTGCAATAGTCTCTCTTTACTGTAGGAATTCTATTTTGGGGTATGAATATCAGGTTCCAGTACATGTCAGTACAAACTGGAAATCCACATTTATCTATGTATTCAGATTGTGTAGTTATGAACCATAACATAAATAATGTTTTTATTAAAATGACTGTTCATTTGGGCAAGCACAAGTTAGTATTTTACGTTTATATATATATGGATATATATCCATACATATAGATGTATTTATGGATTAGATGTGACCCTGAAGGTCTTCTGTCACAGTGGGACATTATGGAGATTTATCTGCTAGGAGAAAGCTTTTTTGCACTACTTCTGCAGGAGTTGATCTGAGCCTATTTTTATTACAATTCCTGCCCTGGTAAATTTGACATGCCTCCAGAGTACACACTGTATGACAGCTACATGGAGTAGAATCAGTCCCTTACTTCTCAATATCTACTTGGACTTGCTCTCTCTTTTGGGTGGATGCCAAACTGAGAGCTACTTGCTTCTATGATGGACCTATTTGTGCTGCCTCATAAGCTCTGGCTCTGGAAAAAAAAAAAAAAAGCTTCTGAAAGGCAAATGTTTTTCCCCTGAGTAAAACCAACTGCTAGAAATATAAGCTGTCTTTAAGAGAAATGATACAATTTATAACATAAATATGTTTCCCAGATAATTTCCCCAAATCTTCTCTAGGTAATCACTAAACAAAGAAGTGTAGTCTAGCATCAAAAAGCTTCCGTGGCAAAAAGTGAAGCAGCCAGCTGCATAGAGTATGGGTGGATGAAGCTTGCCATAGACATGGAGTTTATTCATTCTAGAAGATGTTTTAAAAAGTGACATATTTTTAGAGAGAGGAAGGTTATCTGCAACTGCTATTGAACATGCACTGTAAGCACGGATTTCAAATCTTACAAGCAACAATCCAGTATTTCAAGTTACACATAAACACTGCTCAAAGTACTTAAAGAGAAGTGAAGGACTATTAAATACAAATATTATGATGTTAACATCATAAAATTTACAAATATTAGATTTTCTTAGATGTTGGGATTTAATATTGTTTTAAATAAATATCTTTATTATTTATTATTTCTCTGAGTGACTTTCATTCTGAAATTTTTCAAATGAACATATAAAAACCTAGGCAGTAGAAATATCAGGAAATATTGCATGTCTACAGCTAACTGACAAGAGGGCTGCACTGAAAACTGCCTCCAATTCTGCTGTGTTGGTCTGAGTCATCAGAGGCAGATGGTGGTGGTAGAGTCACGCCAATATTTGTTAAATTTTGCTGCTGTGCAATGGATGGAAGCAAAGGGGCAGTCTGACAAAATGATACCTGACATGGAAGGGCATAAGAAGCAAAGGTATGTGTCTGAATTCCTCCATGCTTTTGTACTCTGTGACATTTATCAATGCTTGCTGAATGCGGATGGAGACCAAACAGTAGATGTGAGCACAGTGAGGAGATGAGTGGTGCGTTTCAGCAGTGGCAACAGTGGTGTGAAGGACAAACCATATTCTGGCCGACCATGCACAGCTGTCACACAATGAAATGAAGAGTAACTCAATGAGCTGATTTGCACAAAATAGTGAATATGACCAGGGAACTGCATATGGAACTGAATATTGGCTTCAGTGCATTGGAAACTCTGGTAGCAAAATTGGAATATTGCAAAGTTTGTGGCAAGTAGATCCCACAAATTTACACACAGGAACAGAAAGAATAACCTATGCTTCCTTGTCTGGACCTAATGAATCAATGTGAGGCCGAAAGTGACAGTTTCGTGAATCTCATCATTACCAGTGATGAGACCGGTGACACCACTACGAGTCCAAGTCCATGGAATGACAACAAGTGAATTCCTCGTTGAAGAAAAAGTTGAAGACGCAGCTCCCAGTGGGAAAAGTGAGACTGAGTGTCTTCTGAGATAGGAACAAACCTTCCAGATTTCCTGGAGCCCAGACAAGTCATCAATTCTGACCTCTGCATCATGATGCAGACTAAGCTGAAGGTTTGAACTTCTAGAGTCAGGCCAGAGGAGAAGACAACCTTTCTCCTGGAACACAATAGTGTCAACCCACATACCAGTTTGAAGACAGTGAAATACAGGGCCAATCTTGGTTGCACTGTCCTCCTGATTTCCATTGTGGGTCATCACCACTGGTGCAGATTTTTAAGAGAATGGCATGCAGACTGTTATCATTGCTGCTGAAAATGCATACAATGACTACACTGAAAAACAGTGTTTTGTAGCTGAGAATTTGCTCCATCAGTGTTATTGTGCTCTTTCTATTTGTTGTAGTTTCCATGGAATCAAATAGGAAGTATTGCTTTTGGAGCAACTTATATAGAATATGTGATTTTTATTATGCAAAAGCTGATCTCAGAGAGATTACCTGAATACTCAAAGGTAAATATGTATCTGCTGAACTTAGGCTCTGATCATGGAGTTTAACTGGATAAAGACTTAGGGTGAATTCCTTTTTTTCTGTCCTTCATGTATCCTATTTTGGAGATACTGCATTATTTCATCACAATTTTTGATGTTAACTAACTCCTTATGCAGTAAATCTTTATATTCAAATGCTGGATGGTACTACTTTCCTTCCCGTGTTGTTTGCATTTTATTTAGTTTTGAATATTTCATTTAGTTCTGATCTTAATCATCAGGTTATGTTCAACGTTAAAAATGTGGATTTACTTAAATTGATAAACTCTTGTGAGTAACAAAATTATCATATAAAGAATGTTAGTGATATCAAAATTATTCTCATTATAACTAAAAAGCATGTTAATCTAAGCTTAGAAAGCAAGTAAATTAGATTTTATTATAGTAATTGTGGACACATGATTAAGGAATAAAGAATGAACCCCGATGTATAAATGACTATCACTAATATTTAATTTTTACAGTCTTGCCCTAGCTTTCATAAATTTCAAAAGATGCTCAAGAGTGTTTTATATAGTATATGTGAAAAACATAGCTTTCTTTTTTTTTTGTCTAAAATGTCTGCTCCTAAACTTCATAAACAATAATTTGTAAATTTATAGAAGTGATTTGTATAATTTCTCTTACTCTCAAGAACATTTTTCAACAGAGTAAGAAACATTTCCCATAATAATTAAAAATATATATACTTCTGTGCTTATAGGCGTCTGATTATGCACCAAGTAGTACGCTAAGCCCTTGATGAAACTACATGCATAACATACTGAAATTCATGTCAGTGCAGACTTTGAGAAGGATGTATTAAGCTCATTCTCAAAGCAAATTTCTTACCTCTGTCCAGAACCAAACCTGTGCAACAATAGTTTTGATCTCTTCCAAATTTTTAAATATTGGTGAGCAGTTTGGGATCCTGTTGAGACCTGGGGCCCCAATGTTTTTCTGGACGCAGGCTGTGTTGCCACTGTGTTGAATCTGAGCACAGCAACATATTTTCAGGACTGATGCACTTAATCCATATAGCTGATCATCTGGAAGTCTCTTCAAATCAAATCTGGATGACTGGAAAGCAGGCCTTAAAACATTACCTCTGCTAATAATAACAATACAGTCAATGGAACTTAAAAGTATCTCAGTATCAGTTTCTGTGGACAATGTTATGTCAAAGTACAACCATCATTCTGATAGCTGGATACTTGAGATCAGTAATAATTTAAGAGATCTTCTTTATCCTCCCTTAACCAGAATTTTTATGGAACACTTCTGTAAAATATAACTTTCAGTCAGGAGCCTGCATGTACAAATTTATCATAAAGTACTGCTGTTTTCAAAACATTTTATTTCAAAAGAAGATTTCAATTATTTGAAGGAAATAGAAAATTTTACAAAAGACATTTTTGTTTGAATTTTTATTTTTAATTGACACTTGTACAAAGCCTCTGGGGTCTCAACCCAATTTTAATAAAACCATAAATCCATCACTCTTAATTTTCTGGAATGATGCCAGCCTATCTTTCTTCCTTCTTGAAGCATAACCAAAATCCTCTTTGGAGTCCAAATCTGTATGTCCAAATCCCCCCAAATACATTGGCAAGATGCAGAGATTTGAACTCATATGTGTCAGGGAATAGGCCTATGATAATTGTGTGGACCAGAAAACCTTGAATCAATGTTGGAGATTAATTATTCACATTCAAAGTGAAACCCTCCAAGCAACCAATCTTTCAATTTCTAGTACCATCATAATGAGAAATACAGCTTGCAAATGTTGTCATTGTTGCTTTGCAGAATAACCCTGAGGGCAGGATCAGAGCTACACTAGCCATCTGTTTGAACTTTCCTATTGTGGAACATTTCTCTATCTGCTTCCAAATGACCCCATTGGCAATGATGGAGAAGGAAAACCTGGGTAGTCCTGCAGCTTATGCTGCCATGCTTGCGCTGTAGATAAGACTTGCCACTCAGTGCAGCTTTAAGCTATTGCACCCGACCTTCCAGAGATGACCTCAAGAAGACAAAAATGTCTGCATTTCCCTCATGTCTGCTGTGAAAGTGGATGCCTTTTATAGGCATCCCGAATTCAGAATGAGCACATATGGAAGCCAGTGTAGAAAGCAGTGAATTAAATCCTGGTTTAGCTTAACTATGTGCCAGTGTTCCTATAATGAGCAGGCATTTAAACGTTAAATCAAACTGCTGAGAGCAGCAACTTTAAACTGGGGGCTGTTGCTGTGGTCATTTTTCCCTACTGATGATTTCTTCCCTGAAGATGCATAGCAGATGTGATAAACACCAGCTGGCAATAACTATGCTGAAACCAACAAACATCACCAGACAGCCAGATTTTTCCAGGAAGGTCAGTGCTGTATTGAGAATAATTCTTATTCTCAATCACAATTGTTTAGTATTGTTTATCATATTCTAACTTGCTGAATATTGTTTTTATCAGTCAGAACTATTTTTGTATTTTAGCCTATAAAGCTGCTTTCCCTCCAAGAAGAAAACAAGGGCATTATATGTCTGTACAAGCAAGTCCAGCATATTTAAATAACATCAGGGCTGAAATGAGCAAGTCATACTAGCATAACAAAATTATCTTTACCACTTACTGCTAAAAGCACAAGGCAAATTTCCTTTAACTTGTCTTCTTTTTGAGTGTTTCATAACACATTAAACACCACTCAGCCTCACCCGCCACACTCCCTTCATCTAAGTCCTTAGAGAAGCATTACAGAAGTTAGAAAGATTATATGGGAAGACTCGGCAGGTGGATTATACCACACTCCCGCAAGCTCACCATGGCAAATGCCATGTGCTTAAAATATTTTGTGGAATAACCACTGAATGGATGGCTAGAAACATTTGCATACCTGGAAGAAGCTATGATAATATACCAGAGGTTACTGCTCCTTTCAGTAGAAGTGCTTTCATCAAAGTGAATGTAAATACAAATGTATTAATTGAAATAACTGAAATATGTTGTTTTTGACTGAGTGGCCTCTATCTGAGTTATTTTCAGGGAAACATAAGAATATAAAAGTTCGAACATCAATGATACAGACCTTTGAATTATGATTTTAGGTAATACATCAATTTTTGTCATATCTGCCATTTTATCCATAATAATAATAAAAAAAAATTAAAAACAACAACAAAAACTGCATCAGCTTTCTAACATCCTTGGATAACAGTGTAATGGGCAGCTAAGTTTACAATCCAGTGAAGAAAGCAAGATGGGATCCCTCTTCTGCAGTAGAAAAGTCAACAAAACAAGAACTATACTAAATATAACATATATTGATATAATTGTGCTTTCATGTGCAGAAATATGTATAAAACAGAGAAATTAGATTGAAATAAATTGAACAGAGACATTAAATGAAGCATTCTTTGTATCCCTAAGTTTATCTATAGCACAAATCTAGAGAGTGATTTGAAATGTTAAGATTATTATTTGGCCTACTGCGTCTCAGGGAGTGAAAAACAAACTTGATTTATATGGGTTTTGCAGGAAGGAACAGCTGTTCCCTTAACTCCTTGAAATTCCCTATGTGGGCCCTGCTTAGCAGACTTCATTCAAAATGAAAGTTCTTTGGCCTCCTATTCTTCACCATAAAGGCCAAACCTACCCTAGAGGGCCCAGGCTTATACAACTAGACATTTTTGTCTCCATCCTCCTGTCCATTCACCATTCCTCTCAAATTATCTCAACTGAGCTGCCAATTTTCCTGGTTTAGATTTTTTTTTTGTGTGTGTTTGAGAAAACATGCATAATATTAAAAAAAAAAAAAGAACATAAAATGAGAATAGTTATTAAAATGAAATTTGAAGGGATAGCTAAAAGTTTGTATCTTTGCAGGTTATGTGAAAGACTATAAAGACTACTGTGTGGTCATGGAGCACCCCTCTTATGAAAAAAGGCTGAGAGATCTGGGTCTGTTTTGAGCCCAGAAAAAAGAAGACTGAAAGGGAATCTCATCAGTGCTTTTAAATATCCGAAGGTTAGGTGTCAAGAGGATGGGCCCAGGCTGTTTTCAGTGGTGCCCAGTGACCAGACATCTTCTCTGGACAGCCTGTTCCAGTTCTCTGTCACTTTCAAAATAAATAATTTTTTCCTCATGTTCATATGGAATTTTCTGCATTGCAGTTTGTGCCTGTCGTTCATCTGCTTATTTGAAGTAATATTCACTATTATGTTTACAAACATAGCAAACAATTTGGGCTATTTTTTGACCTTTGTAGATTGGAAAGTAAATTTACCCCTCTTTACATAATTTAATACAACTAAAAGAAGAGTCCCCCGCTACTTTCAGACTTTAAAAAAGGAATTATTTTATATGATTTCCTACACAGATAACTCATCATAATAGATTAACCTCAACCTTAGTAATGTTAAAGTAGGACGTGGGGGGTTTAGTCAGTTATATTCCATCGTGTACTAGAAAAAGTAGGAATGACAGTAAGACTTCATGTTAGTTTGTTGATGGCAAATTATTATTTAATGCAAATAAATAAACATACAGACTCACACTGTGTCTCTAGCAATGGATGGTTTAGCCTTCAGGTATAAACAGACTCCACGTTTTAAGTATTTATTTATAAAGTAAAGTAACTTTAGTTATAAGTAAAGTAATACAGTTAAATATTTAGTTGCATAATTCAACCATTAAATGAAAATGAGAATTGTGATGAAAGCATTTATGGTCATACATATTTGCAAAATAATTGAAAACCCACTGTTTAGAGTTATTGCTCCAAGTTTACAAAATAAACAGCACAAACTTGCAAATACCACTAGGTCAAATTTCTTATTAATTGTCCTTTGTGTAAAAGCTGTTCTGACATCTTCAGAGTTGTCAAAAGATATCATCACAAAGCAAGCTTAGTCTTTGTAACACTTTCTATCTACAAAGGAGAGAGGGGGTTTTGTGCCTTTGGCTTGAAACTTGGGCACACAGTGATTGCACACATTTATCTTAGTCAAAGCTGTGATGAGATAAACAAAGCATTTTGTACTCATGGAAATTGTAATTCACATTAACCTAAGCAGTTAAAATTTAAATGAAATTCTTTCCTAGTCTGCAAGCTCTGGGAATGTGGTAAATATTTCAAAATTTTAGAAAATACACACATAGTGAAACATAGGAGTATCAGACATAAAGATAGAGACTAACAGTTATGCAGGAAAATATACAAAAAAAGTATTGGTAGATTTTCACATAGGAGGAGTTGCTGATTTTACATCAGAAAAAGCAAAACCATAAAGTCATGGTAAGTCTTCCATATATGCACACATATATACATGGCAGGCATATAAAAGTGCGATCTTAAAGCATAATTTTACTAACAATATTTTTAATTCTTACAAAAAATTTTTCCATATACATATATACCAAGACCACTCCTTCATAGTGCTTACTCTCTTAGAGAGAATGGATAAAAATAAAATGTCTGTCACTCACGTAAGATTTCACTTCAGAGCTTTCATGGCAGTGATACACATTAAGAGACTCCAGCCACATTTCATTGCTTTCTGCACCCGTCAGCAGACCCAAAGCACTGTCTCCTTGTTCGTCTCTGGATGGTCTCATCCCAAACCCTGTGAGATCTCTGCATATCGCAGTATACTGACAGGTATGAAATCTGACCAAGGGAAAAAAAGCACAAAGGTTTGTGCTACTTTGCTGCACAAACCCTCTTTTCAACAGTAACCATGAAAAAAAGAGGTTGCATGCTACAAGTGGAAATTAATCAGTGGAGATGAGGTTGAGCAGCTAGCATCTGAGCTCCAAAGGCATAAAATGCGGAAAGTAATGCTTGCAAAACTTTTACATACAAAAACTCCTACTAGAAGACACACAAAATAAAGACATAATACATTTAACCTCCTCTCAAATTTAAAAGCACTTACTTAGACAAAATTTAATATTTGGCAACCCAATACAAGAGACAAACAAAAATTAAGCATATTTAACTGTTTCAACGCAGCAGATACAAGACACTTGAAAATGGTTCAAAACAATTTGGGGCCAGTGGTAATCACAGCAATTGCTTCTATTTCTCAGAAGAAAATGAAAAGTTAAACAGTGATATTTACTGCCTCAGAAGAAATTGTGATAAAAACACCACAGAATTTGAAAAACAATAATTTAAAATGTGCAGATAAAATGGAAACACTAATAGTTCCTGTAACTTTTCAGATTCATAAGGGTAACAACAATTTTAACCGGCCATTCCTTAATAGCAGAGTCATGATTAGGTACAGCAAAGAAAGTACCCTTCTGCACAGGAGTTAAGTAGCTTGCTTCAGGTCACACATTCAACCAGACAAATGCACTAACTGAAAGTCTCTGGAATCAGTCTGCTGCTTTAATTAGTAATTTGACCTTCCTACATATGGAAAATCATTCTTAGTCACTGAAGTATTTTTTAATTTGATAAAACTGAATTAACAATCTGTGCTATTCATGAATGTCATCTATGGACACATATTTGATACAGATGCTCCTAGTACTCTTTCTACCCCTTATATTTCATCTGTAT
The DNA here is from genome assembly GCA_013399175.1 of Odontophorus gujanensis. Taxonomy (NCBI): domain Eukaryota; kingdom Metazoa; phylum Chordata; class Aves; order Galliformes; family Odontophoridae; genus Odontophorus; species Odontophorus gujanensis. Next base: position 1,084,649 of record VXAB01003756.1, on the reverse strand, counting down.
GAATCATTGCCTGGGTAAGCACCATCTGTTCTTTGTTCTCTGTTGCCAGAATGGGCCACTTCAGAATGAAAAAATAAAATAAAAAAAAAAATCAGTGTCAGAACTATGAACAATAATAATGAACAATGTAGATTCTGGGCTCAGCGCAACACAGCTATCTGAAGACTGAGATTAAATCACTTTTGAGACTCCTCACTTTTCAAAACAGTTGGGTTTATTTAGTCTTTCAATATATGAATTTTTTCTCATTCTTCAAACATTTTTTTCACTGCTAACACATGGAAATGCAGACACCAGACATCAACACAAGTATTTCAGTTGCACTCTCACAAATACCTTGTATGCAAAAGTAGCAGCACCTAGTTGTACATTCTTGTTAGTTCCCTGTCTCTGCATCAAGGATTCACATTTGCACCACACCCTCTGGCTTGCATCGCCCATTCATGTTGAATTGGTTATTTATCATAATACATTAGCATGAATCTCTATGACTGAGACACACTGCTCTGTCATCTGGACTTCTTTGTATTCCCCACTATCCACACAGTCACAGAAACATAGAATGGCTGGTGTTGGAAGGGACCTCAAAGATCATGTAGTCAGAATTCCTGCTATAGGCAGTGTTGCCACTCACTGAATGAGGCACTAAATTAGATTGCCCAGGGCCCCATTCAACCTAGCTGATGACAGATTTCTGTCATTTTCACATTGTAGGTAATACTTTTTCTCTGCATCCTTGGTGAGAAGGAGAGATTTAGTCATTTACCATTTTTATACTTGTCTGCCCATAGCGAATCCATGCAAAAAAGGATCAGTGCAGAAGCTGCTAATCTAGAAATCCAACATGTCCAACTACATTAATGTATTTATGTTCTCCCAAGGCCAGAGCCTAGAAAAGAGACACTAAATAGTTAAACACGGTGGCTGTTCTCCAGAGGTGCACAGGATGGAAATGGAAGAAGAGAGCAGTCATCTCCACACTAAAACTTATCCTAAATTTGGCTGTGAATTCCTCACTCATCCCATCAGATCAGGGGTCTATATCCACAGTTTGCAGATGTCCATAGGAAAAGTGGTTGACCAACTCCAGTGCGTGCCTTCCCCTCTCACCCCGCTGGACCACTCCACTATTCTGTGGGAACCTGAAGTAATTGTGCGGCCATGTACTTATCCAATTGACTTCAGTTTTAAGACGTTACTCCTCCCAACCAACTACTCCAAGTACTGGAGGCAGACACTCAAGGTCAGGCTGGGCGGGTCTGTGAGCCCCTTTACAACGGCCCGAAAGCCGGGTGCCGCGGGGGGGCGGGCGCTCGCTGGGAGGTGCGCAGCTGCGGGCGGGGCTGCCGAGTGACGCGGTCTACGCGGCGTAAACAGCGCGGCGGCAGCTCGGGAACGGCCTGGCGGCCGGGCGCGGACGCCGGCTCTCTCGCTCGTCCCCCTCGCCGGGCGGGCTGCCCCGGAGCCGGGCGGTCTCCTCGCCTGGTGCCGAGTGGGAGGGGCGGAGGAGCCGGCGGGGAGAGGCCGGCGCTGCCTGTCGCGGCGGACCCCCGCGGGGTTGATGCCGCAGCCCCCCGCCCGCTGAGGGACTGCGCCGCGGCCAGGGGGGGTTCGGGCGACGGTTGGCGGCCTCGTGTCGGTTTCCCGGAGCGGCGGATGCCGAGCGGCGGCGGGGGCAGGCGGTGAAGATGGCGACCCCGGGGATGAGCTGGCAGCAGCAGCACGGCTACGGCGGCGGCTCCGCGCCCGGAGCGGGGAAATTCGGCTCCGGCTCTGCCCCGCCGGGACCGGGCGCCGAGCACAGCCCGGACCTGCACTTCAAAATGAGCAAGAAGATCGCCCAGCTCACCAAGGTGAGGGAGCCCTCGCCTCTGGGCAGCGGCGGGATGCCGCGCTCCTCTGCCGCCTCAGGGTTTTTTTCCCTTCTTGTTTTTCTTCCTCCCTCCCCCTCGTTTGGTCGTTGTGAAGGGGAGAGGTGCTGCCCCTCGCTTCGTCTCGCCGCCTGGGCTCAGCCTCGCTGCCGGGAGCTCGTCTCCTGGGCTTGGTTCTTCCAGGGGAGCGATGCCCCCTCCTCGGCGGCATAATGCGGCCGGGCCTGGCACAGCACGGCTTCTCTACACTGCCCTGCACTGCCCTGCCGGCTGCCCCCATCCCGGCGCTGGGAGCTGGGGAAGGGAGGTGATGCTGACCGCAGCCCTGCGGAGCCGCCTCGCATCAGCTCTGTCCGGGCTCACTTCGGTGCGGTCAGGTATCGCGGTCAGCCCTTTATTGGTAGGCTGATGTTTGCTGTTTATGGGAAAGTGAGTCTGTTTTCTAGCTCTTTCATAACCTATTCTCTGAGTCTTGTTAAATAGGAGTCGTGCTTGCTGTCCTTTCGCTGTAGAGTGGCGTTTGCATTTAAGGTGTTTACAAAAGTCTCAAGTACCTTAGGTGGCATGAAGTGTGACCATACCTTGAACCCTGTATTGCTGACTTAACAGTTTTCCTAATAGCACCTCCAGTATAGGAAGTACAATGTATCTCTCTTGAAGATTGTAGTAAAACTGGAAAATGTTTTTAAAAGCGTATGACTAAGGCTGGTAGGCCTCATGATTGTGACTTTACAATGTAAATGTAAATCTGAAATGTATTTAGAATAACTTAAAAAGTGAAAGAAAACCGTGGTGGTGTAATCTCTCTTGTATGATGCTCAAGGCATAAGTGAATGCTATTACTTAGGAAATGAAAGTCCTATCATCTTTGTTAAAGAGAATACAGAAGTAACTGTCAATAATAACGGTAGTTAAAGCATCTGGAGGTATCTGTAAAAGCTCTGTGGGGGGAATGCTGGCGTTCTTCAAGTGTATGCTAAAATGGATGAAGGTGACATTTCGTTGGAACTACAAATAGAGAGAATGAAGAATGCTGGCAATCACCCAGTGGAGGCATCGTTCATATTTATGTACAGCTGAAGTGATCAGTGAAATAGCGTTTACTGTGCAGCACTGTGCACCTTGCATTATTGGAAAACTGATGACTGAGGGATATTCTGGCTTGGCTTTACATTCAGAATCCAATGTCTTTATATATAAACTTCAGTCCAATTAAAATTTTAATGTTTTAAGAAGAAAACTAGAATTAAGATCAGTTAAAGAATTACTGTGGTTTTGGTCCATATGCAACGCAGGTTTTGAATGGAAGTATTAAAGGTATTGCTGCAGACTTGTGTTTCTTGAAAGGTGCAACAAGCGCCTGGAGAGGATTAATGTATTTTAGATTCACCATAAGACCAGCTACATATGCAAATTCTTTCAGATAACAGTTTTTACTGCTACGTGTCCTTTGACATCTTTCCCTTTCTTTCTCTAGGAATTACCCAGCAGTTTTTAGCTGATTTCAGCAACAGAGTTCCATTTCTGATGTGAAATCATGTGTGTATACCCATGAGTTCCACATCACTGGACATGTGCGCTGTTTTGTGAGTTACTATATGTCACGGCTTGAGAAGAGTGTGAGTTAAATGGGGGTATAAATGCATGGTGCTGGAGTACTTTGAACTTTTGTGTTGAAAGGCTAGAAACTAAGTACTGTGCCTCATTCATGAGATCTTTTATGATCTGTAATAGAGTTCTTTTAACATTCTAAAGATTTTGTGCATGCCAGTCCTGGTGAAGATTTCAGAATGTTGCAAATAGAAGCCGCAAGTGGCCTTCTGGTTATGCATTTAAATAACTCTTAGTTAGTTGTGATTGTACTAGGATCTTTTAGGTGAATTAGGCTTTTGTAGGATTGGTATCTCACATGTTTCCCTGACTTACAGATTCAATGAGATTTTACTTTGCATGCTTCCACTCTGTTTTTAAGGTTTTGGGGGGAAACTTGTGACTTCTGCTGATCTTGTGAACTGAAGGTCTGGACTGAAGAACCGTATTTTTAGACTTAAAATAGGATGCATAATAAAAATAGTCCTCTTGTACCTAATGCAACAGCAAAATAAAGAATTCAAAGATTACAGTTAAAAGTATTCTAAAGTATTAACTTCATTGAGGTAGAGGTAGTGATTTTTGACGTTTTTGTAGTTAGAGGGTTCTGTCCTGGTATTTCTGCTTGTGACTTGACCTTTCAGAGATAGAGGCTTAGAAGAGAGAGAGGAAGAAAAAAAAAAGCTTTAGAATTGTATTTTACCCTGAAGAAGTTTCCAGCCTGCTCTGGGATATGAAGCCTGTGAAAGGAACCCAGCTGCATGGGTAAAAAAATAAACATGGTACTTAATTTCCATAAATAAGACTTAACTGTCAGAAGAGTTATTTTACTTTGCAGAAGCTTTGTGGAAATAAGCTATCCAAATTGAATGATGCAAAAAAAGATGTAAGAGTACTTCTGTGAAGGTCTTTTGACCAAATTCTGCTGTTCTTGCTCTGTCGGATGCTTACTTGCTTACGTGTATAGAATTACTTTTAAGTACTCTAGGAACTTCTTAATAAGGATGCCTTCACATGTACATCAGATTGTGTAATATCTTTGTATAAAACTCCTGTGCCTTCCAGCTGTTCCTCCCCTCTCATCTGCCCTTTTTTTGATCTTCATACTTACCTCTGAAACTGTCTTGAAGATCTGTCAAGTCTCAGTGGATTCAGAACTGGAATCAGATGTTCTATCTGATCAAAACAAACCCACCAACACAGTATAGTGAAAGGAAATTTAAATACATAGGGGCATAGTTAACTGGGCAGCTTGTGTCTTCTGAGAAAAGAAATGTGACTCAGTACTTTTTCCAATCCATGCTTAGCTTTTACTATGAGCTGTCAGTAGTAGTAGAAGAAAATGCTTTCCCCATGGGAAATGGAGGTCATTCATGAGGTGAATATAAAATCTCAAAATTAGATTCACTATGGTATATTTTCACATTACTTATAGAGAATCTAATGTTTTGGTCAGAACTATATGAGAATACAAAGAAATTGGTGAATTTTGTTCTTAATGCTCGGTTTTAATCAGTAACTTGGGGTGAGGCAAAATGAAATGCAATTCTGTTTCACTGAGCATCCTTCTGAAATGCTTAACTGTATTTTTACTCTTGAAATAAATATAACTTGATGTAACTTTAATATGCTTAACTCACAGGGGAAGGTAAAACAAGTCAGTAGTTAGAAATGCAGCTTTAAAAAAAATAACATGATGCTCCATGTCATGTTTAAAAACTGCGGAAATTGTAACTGAAGCAATTTTAGGACCTCTTCTTTAGGATAAGCTCCTTATTTTAGATGTTTTGAAAGATCTGTGTACCAGTATGGGGATAAAGTAGCGTCTGACACCGAAGATTAAAGCCAAAAAGAAATAAGCCGTGATTATGAGATTGCATATATGTGTTTGTACTACTATGTGCTGAAGTGCTAATGCAGTGTTGTATTATGCTTGCTGCAGATGAAAATATGTGTATGTATATTTTATTACTTTGCATAAGACAACTGGAATAGGAAACAAAAATTAAGTTGCTGCTTTGGTCCCGTCAGTATGGGTGAGGGATTCATTTTCACAATTGCTTAAAGAGTACAAGTTCAAGGGACTTGTTGGCTTGTTTTGGTGCTTTTTTCCCCTCAGTTCTTATGCTCTAGTTTTCAGATAGAACGCTTGTAATTGAGAAGTTCACATCTTAAATTTATACACAAACTCTGTTCTGCAAGCTTTGTGATGCCAACATAAATTATGGACGTTAATGAAATAATTTAGATGGTCCACTCTTGCATTATGTTATGAGAATCTTGAATGTTGAGTTGGTTGCAGAAATTTTAGATGAACTGAAGAGTCTGTAAGTGCTGTACAGGTGCGCTACAGTGATAGTTCCTATTAGGCTGGTCACTTTAATAACAAGAAGGAAAAAAATCAGCAAAACACATGTTTTCCCTTGATACATGCCTAGAGCAGGATAGTTAAATTTTGGGATAATTCCAAAAAAGATAAAATAGTAAACAAACTAGATTTTGGGACTCTTGAGACTAGGGTTCTGTTTTGAATTCTGCTGTCAGCTTCTTGAATATTTGGGAAGTAGTTTTCTTCTTTGTTTTCAACTCTGTCATCCTGGTTTAAAGAGGCATTCCTAGCAAATAGATTTTAATACTTAGCATAGCGTTTTTCTTGATCATGTAACTGTATGTAGATTTCTCCAAATATCTACCATTTGTTTCCATGGAAACTACAACAGATGCAAAGAGCACAATAACCCTGTTTGATAGAGCAAATTCTCAGCTACAAAACAGTGTTTTTCAATGTAGTCACTGTCATTAGCTATGCATTTTTACCAGCAATGAAAACAGTGTCTGTATGCCATGCTCATAAAAATCTGCACCAACAGTGATGACCCACACTTTCACAACTGCTATGATAGTGTAAGTGTTGGGAAAACACTGCACATGCACTCCATCTTTCATTGACTCAAGCAGGTGGATGTCGGGACGCACTCAATATAGACTATATGGTGAGCGTAGGAAGATAGTGCAGCCAAGGTTGGCCCTGTGTATCACTGTCTTCAAACTGGTATGTGGGTTGACGCTATTGTGTTCCAAGAGAAAGGTTGTCTTCTCCTCTGGCCTGAGTTCAAGCCTTCAGCTTAGTCTGCATTATGATGTAGAGGTCAGAATTGATGACTTGTCTGGGCTCCAGGAAATCTGGAAGGTTTGTTCCTATCTCAGAAGACACTCAGTCTCACTTTTCCCACTGGGAGCTGCGTCTTCAACTTTTTCTTTAACGGGGAATTCACTTGTTGTCATTCCATGAACTGCCATTTTGACTTAGACTCGTAGTGGTGTCACCAGTCTCATCACTGGTAATGATGTGATTCACGAAACTGTCACCTTCAGCCTCACATTGATTCATTAGGTCCAGACAAAGATGCATGTTCTTCTTTCTGTTCCTGTGTGTGAATTTGTGGGATCTACTTGCCACTAACTTTGATATTCCAATTTTGCTACCATGATTTTTCAATGCACTGAAGTAGCTATTTGGTTCTGTACACAGTTCTCTGGTTGTAATCTGCTGATTTGTGCAGGTGAGCTCATTGCAACACTCTTCAATTGGTGGTGTGACAGCTTTGCATGGTCATTCAGAATGTAGCTTGTCTTTCGTGTTGCTCTTGTCACTGCTGAAATGCACCACCCACCACCTCACTGTGCTCCCCTCTGCTGTTGGGTCTCCATAAATGTTCAACAAGTGCTGATGAATGTCAGTGTTTGCAATTGTTTCAGCATGGAGGAGTTTAATGAAACGCCCTTCCTTTATACTCACTTCTGTGTCAGACTGCCCCTCTGCTGCCATCTGTCACATAGCAACAAAATATAGTGGAATATTGGGAGTAATGTTCAACCTCTACTGCCATGCCATCAACATACACCTCTGACATCTGGGCCAGCATAACATAATGTTTATTTTGAAGAATAAATAACAGAATTTATAATCTTTAATTCACGTTTGTGCTTCTTATTGTGTGAACTTTTTGACCTGAAAGGTTAGAGATCTCCATCCCTCAGCTATCACAGAATGCGGTGCTATTACCGTAGCTGTAGGGTTTAGCTTATTGATGATAGATTGTATTTCTACTGAAACTTCGTCAGTTTTTATTTGAAATTATTCAACCTCAATAAACAAAATAACGAAATCTCGCATAGAAGCTTCATAATATGTAGGGTTATATGGGAATTTAAAAGAACCCTTAAAAATAGAGAAGTAATGAGAATCTAAAAGAGCCTCCAGAACTGTTTTGACGTTAGCTGTCATCATGTGGTAGCTGATGCCAATAACAGTTTTCAAAAAACTCATTTTTCATTTTTTTAAGCAACCTTATGTCATCTCTCCAATGTTTGTTAACACTGGCAGTAGGCCAGTGTTTGCTTACAGCTCTAGCATTGCATGAAAAAGACTGAAATTTCATAGAGAGCGTGATTTGACTACAGATTTGAATTTCAACATTTGCATTTGTTTCCAGACAGTAATGTGGGAAGAGATGTTATGTTGTTTTAATTGCAACAGAGGTGACATTTCTGAAGCAGGTATCTTGAGATTTTTCTTTTTAAATCATTCTAATATGATTTCTCCACCTCCCATTTCTAACTCTTCACTTTGTTTTCTGACTATGTCCTCACTGACTACAGGAGTTGTGGTCTTAGTAAAGGATATCCAGAAAGGATAAGTTTTTCTTTAACTATGATTGTTTAAGGACAAAGATGTAACTGTAGAAATTCTTCAGACTTTAAAAGCAGAAGTTATTAGCTTTATCATCATACTTTATTTTTGAAGCACTTAAAAATTGCTTTAAAGCAACCTTATTGGTGTCGTTGTCTGGTTGGTTGGTTTGTTTTTTGGTGGGGGGAGATTTGGGGACTTCAAAGTCTCTTGTGAAGAACCTACATGGAGAGCTTCACTCTTAGAGTTAACAACACGGAGGTGAGGAGGCATGGGGAGGTTTGTTGCCTGAATTGCTAGTTTTTTCATACTGTTGGCAGGCTTATTTATCAGTGAATCTCTATAATAGTGCTGTGAAATCAGATGTGCACATCTCTTGACTCATACAAGGCTGGCAGTGGTAAGCAAGACTTCTGTACTCTTCTATGATATCATCAATGGCATACCAGTAACCAAAGGCACTACATTCCAAAAATAACCAGGAGAAATAAAAGTAGTTTGAAGCAGGTAATCATCTTGCCCTATTTAATGCTTCTTCTGTTTTTGTTTCTTTGTTTCTTTACATGGGCTTTTTTAACTGCGTTTAGAGGCCAGTACCGAACAGCCTTTTACTTAGGTTATCACTTGGTTAGGTTCAAAATGGCAACTTTTACAAATAGACACTGTTTAAAATGTTCACGAAATTCTTTTTGTTCAAAATGCTCTTGCTAAATGAAATACAACCTTTAAGTTAGTATAAGAAGTATGGGGTGATGGAGGAAAAAAAAAAAAGTGTTTTTAATTTTCTTTTTATAAGGTGAAAGAAATGGTTCCAGCCAGTTTCCCTTAGTTTATTTTCTAGAAACCTGAACTGTAATGTGTTAAGAAAACAGGTGTGCTGTAATCCAGGGTTTGTTAATTGAATGATGTTTTTGCTCATGATGTGAGTGAAAACTGTAACTTTTAGCAAAGGATATGTCTGGGACTGCCTTCTCAGATCTAATGTTTTTCCAGTGTGAAAGCTGATATGTTTGGTTTGCTTGTACTGGAATGTACTACAGTAATCTCTTAAGACTGTCTTTTGTCATTTTAAAATTTGAGAAATGAAATTGGTGATATTCTAGCAATAAGTAATAGATAAAAGAACTTGAAATAAGTTTGTTGTTTTTATTTTTCTGTGCTCTGTATTAATAAATGTAGGCTTCCCTTCCAAAAAGCCTTTTTGATTCTATCTTATGGCAATAAGATGTGCTTCTAAGCTAGCTATGTATTTCTTTCCAATGTTAACCTGTATTGCCAGTGTGGCAATATATTCTACTTACATTACTTATTTTAAAGTTATATACATCGAATAGAGAGAGACATGTGCATTCATGTTGTGCCACTGAGTAGTGAAACTTAATTTGAAAATTTTGAGACGTTATTTTGGTTGAGTTGTTAACTAGTTTTGCCAAACAGTATCAAGCTGTATAGTATTTATTTATAGTCAATTAAGTTCCTGTGGCGTAAAAACCAGTCAGCCTTTTTTCTTTTTAAAAGCACATGACTTTTTGTTTTATGCTGAGATAGACATTACATAGGTTTAAGTGCAAAAAATGGGCCCAAAGTGGACTGGAATCTGACGATAAGATCAGTATGTGTGCTCTTTGAGCTGATCTGGAAACAACATTGTCTTCGTTCACTCTACTCCTTGGATTCTTGTCTTGCATTTGTTTCATGCTCTGTTTCATACTTTGTCACGTGTATATCAACATTCATAATTTGGTGTACGGAGTATGTTCTACCTCACCTCTGGATATCTAAAGCATAACTGTATTCATGTTCGTGCAGGCCTTGCCATTTTCAGTATTCTGTGTAAGCACAGAGCCTGAAACAGACTTAAACAATACAAAGCAGTAGAAATTACCATTTCATCCTGAGTATCAACTCACAGCTGCTACAGTCCAAACTTCAGATTATACTTTATGGTTATGCGCTGAAGTGACATTAAAGAAAAAAATTGTATTATTTTATCTACAAGTACCCACATGCACACACGTGTGTGTGTGTATTTTTAATGGGCCTATGTTCCCTGGTCCTGTGAGAGATGTAATTATTTGCTTTCAGAAAATGTAGCTTGGCAAAGTTGGAGGCAGTAGTAACATGTCCTTTCACAGGACAATTTCGAAAAAGTGAAATAGATGTGCCCGCAACAAGTTTTGGTGAATATGGACTCTTAAAATCTTGTTGGTGTCCTGGATGATATGCTGTGTTGGGCTCTAGATTTGCTAGTGAATCTTCAATCTCTTCTTTTCTCAAGCATAGAAAAGGAATTCTTACAGGCTTTTACAGAAAAAGGATACTTGTTTAAGTGTAATGAAATAATGTTTTCTTGTCTGGAAAGCATAAAAACCAGTATCTTGTCAAATAATTCAGAGTAGTCTCGAGCTTATCTACAATAACAGATTTTATTTAATAATATTAGTCATGGAATATTGATTTAGGTATTTTAGTGAAGTCAGACTGCGCTTCTCTTGGAGACTTGGTAGCCCGTGTGACACTCAGCCTGTCGGTTGTGTCGGAACCATCTCCTGCACGTTGTTTCGTTCTGTTCCCGCAGGAGCGTGAGTAAGCAGCCTGTTACTGTCCGCGGTACTAAACACAGGGCTCGGCTTGTGCCACCAGCCTGTTGCTGTCCGTGGTGCTGTGCACTGGGCTGCGTCATCATTTTGACTTCGCCGCCGGTGACTTCGGGGGCGAATCATTTTTATCTGTTGTTATGCAAACAGCTAAATTACCCTGTTACCTCTGTAGAGACTCAACTTACAATACTAGAGTTATCCAAACGTTTTATGTAGTCTGTGCCATGGGCTATACCATTGATTACACTGACTGCTGTGAAAAAAAAGTGCAGTGAACTATTTACTTCAACCTTATTGTTTGACAGTTGCTTCTCCAAAAGAATGACAGAAAGATGAAAAAGTGAAACTGAGAACCGACACTGATATTTTTCCATGAATTCTGTTGATTAGCGAATTGAGGTATGTTCACGGAATTACAGAATTGTAGGGGTTGAAAGGGACCTCCAGAGATCATCTAGTCCAGCCCAAAGCAGCTCCCTAGCCCAGGTTGCACAGGTAGGCATCCAGGCGGGTCTTGAACATCTGCAGAGAAGGAGACTTCACCACCTCTCTGTGCAGCCTGTGCCAGTGCTCCGTCACCATGCACATTTGTGTGGAGCTTTCTGTGCTTCAGTTTGTGGCCATTTCCCCTTGTCCTATTGCCACATACTGCAGAAAAGAGTCCAGCCTCATCCCTTGGCCTCTTACACCTTAGGTATTTATAGACATGGATCGGATCCCCTCTGAGTCTTGTTTTTTCAAGGCTGAACAGACCTAGGTTGCTCAGCCTTTCCTCATAAAGGAGGTGTTCCACGTCCTTTATCATCTTTGTAACCCTCTGCTGGACTCTTTCAAGGAGATCCCTGTCTTTTTTGTACTGGGAAGCCCAGAACTGGACACAGTACTCCAGGTGAGGCCTCACTAGAGCAGAGTAGAGGGGGAGGATCACCTCCCTTGACCTGCTTGCTGTGTTCTTTTTAATGCATCGCAGGATACCATTGGCTTTCCTGGCCACTAGGCCAACCTGCCATCCACTAGGACAACAAGGGCCCTCATCAGAGCTCCCTTTCCAGCAGGTCACCCCCAAGCCTGTACCAGTGCATGCAGTTATTCCTCCCTAGGCACATTACTCTACACTTGCTGTTGTTAAACTTCATCTAATTCCTTTCTGCCCAGCTCTCCTGCCTGTCCAGGTCTCACTGAATGGGAGCGCAGCCTTCCGGCATGTCAGCCATTCCTTCCAGCTTTGTATCATCAGCAAATTTTCTGAAGGTGGACTCTATCCCCTCATCAGGGTCATTGATAGAGGTGTTAGAGAATATTTAAGTGAACAGCAGCATTGTATTCATACTACCAAAATTCTAGAAGATGGGTTCAGCTTAGAGTTCCTAAAGTTAATGTAGGAAATATTTTATACAAAACTTGATGATTTATTTCAGAATTTAAACTTCATCCAAGTGTTCTGAAAGAATTGTCTTCTTACCTTATAAGGAATTTAGAAAATCAGAAACAGGTGTCTTGTCAGATTTATTAAAGGAAAACTGTCTGTTTCTGAAAGTTGCACAAAGTCTGTTAGATTCAGAGTCCCTCGTAGCTTTCAAAAGAAATGAGGAAATTGCATCTTGAGGTTGTGTAATGCTTTAAAAACAGTTATTTTCATGATTAATCAAAAAAAGGTATTTACTTTCTTATTTTTGGAAGCTTTGAACCTAATATCATTCTGCATGTGTTTTTGTTTGTTTTGCCAATGGCAAACTAATGTTATTTACTGAATGCAAAGTCAGTTGCTCAGCTCCGAGAACTTTTCTGTGCCTTGCTTCAGAGTCCATATAAGCCACAAACAGATGTAAAACAGATGTATTAGCTTAAATTCCCCTGGGGCTTATTATACCTGAAAGGTTTTGTTCAATTATGCAAATATTAAAGAGAAAATCCATAAGAAAATGAAGCTCAGTGACTAAAGCTTAACTCGGAGCAGTCCTTTGGCCTGTCTTGTTTTCCTTGCAGTGTGGTCTAATCATATAGCAGATGTGTCAGCCATATTCTCGTTAGATGATTAGAGGGTAAATGTGTTTCTTTCTCACCAGGAGGCAGATTGCAGAATTTGTACATCTGTCACTAAATCTTTTTTACTGTTGTTGGTGCTGCAGTATGCTTCTCAAGACTTAACTATCTTAGCAAATTGCCTAGAGCTAATTGTGATTTGTGATGGTTGTGTCTGACATAACTTGATGGGCAGAGGTTAACATTCCAGAACCAAAAAAGGGCTTTAATTGGATGTTGATGGCAACGATTCTGTGCCTTGCCCAGCCCAAGAACACAGAGTTGAAGTGACAAATATATGCTTAACTAGTCTGTAACAGGAATAAATAGTTGATTCTACTTGTATGCAGAATGAACACGTAAATTAATCTTGTTCATTAGAGGGCAGTGAAAGACTACATTTGCAAGTCTGTCCTTTTGTCACAATGGAATTATCTGTCCTTTTTGATCAACTGTTATGTGTACTTATCTGTGAAAATAAGCACGCTTGAAATCACTTGATTAGTTTGACTATCTAATTCATGTATCTAAATTTTTGCATAACAAATTGAGAATTAATACATAGCTGGTCTTTTTTTCTGGTGTTTGTCTTCATAATTAGTGAGTTACCTGCTGAGAGTCTCAGGAGGCTGGGACTCAAACGGGTGAATTTCCTGTCAGTTACACCTTCATATAATTTATATCTTCCTCATACTTCTTTTCTGAAGAAAACTGCATTGCTTTCAGACAAACTATGTAGTACAGGTGACTGCGTAGCCTATTTTTAGCTTAATTGTCTCTATTAGGCAACTGGAAAAGAGAGGAAGTTGCATTCACTGTATATTTAACTTCCCAGTATGTCATGTATGGAACAGGGAAGTGGGGTATTGATTAGAGGGCTTCAGCTCATTTTATACCTATCTGGAGTATAGTATAGTATTAACAGGTAAGCTGCATTGGAAAGAAATTTCATAAGAGTTTTATAAGGCAGCTTGTATTGCTTTTCTTGTGGATGTTGACAAAGGATTGAAAACATGGCCTTAAACTCAGGCTTTTTTAGCTTGTGTTGGTTCTAGTTTTCTGTTGTGTTTTGTTTGTTATTGGAGTAGAAAGTCAGTCCAGTTCTTAGTAATCACAAATTCCCTTGCACTTACTTAATACTTTGGTATCAAGTCCATTATTCCTTTTTGCTTCTTTTTTGCAGTGTTTATCTTCAAGGATTTTTTTCTTCTTTGTTATTGTTCACTAATATCACTAAAGTTTCATTTTAGTGACACTGCATTTAATTTGTTGGAATCTATTCATAGCATCCTAGTGTGTGTGTTATATTCTGATACTGGAATTGAAGACTGCCTAAAATGTAAGAGGTATATTAGGAACTTGTTGAAAACCCCATGGCAAATTAACAAGAGCAAATATTTAAATTTCTGACAAAAAAAAAAAAAAAGGAAACATTTATGAAATACACTTTGCTCTTTTGGTACATATACACAGCAAGGTTTTGGTAGTGGGGGGGGATCAGGAGTGGCCTCTGAACAGAATCCAGCAGCTACCCCACGTCAAATCAAATCTGGCTCCAGAAGTGTCAGGATGCTGGTCCAATGTGAGCAATGAGCAGATTTAAGGAAGGGGAAGAACTGCTGTGCAATAGCAGATGGGAAAGACGAATGAGAACATGAGAGCTTATCAGCCCTGAAGTCAGCAGAACCACGCAGAAGGAGGGAAGGAAGTGCTCCAAGTATGCAGCCCATGAAGAGTCCCATAGTGGAGCAGGCTGCCCACCTGTAGCCCATGGGCACTGTGTGGAGCAGATCTCCACATGCAGCCCACGAAGGGGCCCACAGTGCAACAGTGGATGTGGCCCAAAGGATTCCACAGCCCAGGGAGAGTCCCTGTGGGAGCAGGCCCTTGGCCAAAGTTGCAGCCCATGGAGAGGAGCTCACAGTAGGGCAGGAGAACTCCGCCCATGGGAACAGTGAGGTCCTGAAGGATGGACCCCATGACATGGAGCCACTTGAAGAGCTTCAGCCCATGGGAAGCTCGAATGGTATCTGTTTGGGAGGAACAGCATCCCATGGGTGTGACTCCATGCTACAGCAGGGGTAGAGAGTGACCATGGGGGAGTGGCACAGGTGAACTGTTATGGACTGACCACAGCCCCTGTTCCTATGCCCTACTCACAAGGAGAAAATAGAAGAAGATAGGTGGGAGAAGGTAGAAGAGAGAGTTGAAAGGAAGGTTCTATCTCATTTTTTTTCCTTTCTACTCTAATCTGTTAACAGTAGGAAGTGAACAGCATTAGACTTTCCTGCACCTAATCCTTTCCTATAGCCTGAAAGTAATTGTTGAGTGACACTGTTCTTGTCTCAACCCACAAGCTATTTCATCATGTTTTTCTTGCTTTTTTCTGTCGAGAAAGGGGAGTGAGAGAACATCTGTGTGGTAGTTTGCTGACCATCGATATTAAGCCAATACAGAGTATTCATTGAGCTTGCTTGTATTTCATGTTTCTTATCATAAATAAGCTTTACGCTTTAATGGAAGAGATGTTAATATATTTTCAAGAAGAAAACAGTCTTGCCCTTAGACTTTCGGTAGAAAGCATCCTCTTTAAACATACATTATATTTAGGGAAAGGACTAGCTGAAACTAAACAAAAACAGAAAACTAGGTATCAAAATCATTCCTGCTTTATCGAAACCTTTCCTGACTGTGGTAGGGGAAGAAGAGTGTGTTAATTGCTAGAGATAATTGTGCTTAACAGGTGTTTATATGTATAAAGAGTAAAATTAAATATGTGTACATTGCTTACTTATTTGCTGGCTAAGCTTGAAACTTTGGAAAAGTAATTAGACATGAGTAAGTTTATTGTCTGCTGTTGTTTTACTCCACTAAGTAATTTTTTTTTCTATACCATCTCGTAAAGTTAAGATAACATTCATAATTCTACAGAAGAAAAATGTTCTGGAGTCTGCATTGTAAATAGAATAGCCTTTAAAAATCTTCAGAATAATTTCTTAACATCCTATGGATGTATTCTTTGTATATATCTTACTTGGATCATTCTCAAACTTTCTGTAAACTGATGGATTACTTTGCAATATGCCACCATTCTAGTGGTTTTTGTATCCTTTTTCATATAAAAACAGATTTTTTACAGTAGCAGTCAGAACTAGGCAATTTCGTTTGAGAGACTGAATGTGTATATAAACTGACATGTACATCATACAGACCTGTGTGTGCCTTAAGGAAAGAGGCCTTGAGCTAATTATTTAACATGAAAGTTGCACGCAAATGGCTCCATTTAAAAAAGGGAAACAAATTCTTGCAACGCTTGAATGTGTTTCTTGATTTAAGATCTCCCATATTTTCTCAACTGCTACATTTAAAACAAAACAAACAAAAAATGTATGCTGAAGAAATAAGATTTCTTGATTTTCCTTTGATTGTTCTTTACTGTATCCGCTCTTAGAGATTTTCTTTGCTGCTTAGGATAGTTCTTGATGCCCAAAACTTGAGTCGTCTCTGACCTAGGTGAGAAACTCTGAACACATTTACTTACATACCTTTGTATGATTAAGATCTGGAACAGTAGGAGTTAACAACTCAGAATTAATGTAAATGAAATACTGTAAAAGCACAAATTTAGCAAACTGTTACGATTTAAATATTCTTAGATCATTTTGTTCTTTATATTTCTCCAGTTTTTCTGTCTCTTCCACCCCTGATTACCCTCCCCCAACCTCAAAACAAAAAATGAAAATAAATGTTATTCTGACTTCTTGAGATAATTCTATCAAAATAGTGAACATTTCCATAAAAATTATTTAAATGAAAAAGCAAGGCTTGTTTATTGCATGCTTAGTTATTTAAAAATATGGTTTCAACTTGACCATATGTAATGTAAACAAACCAAAAATATCAGACAGCTTTTCATGATAAATATGTACTGAAAACTAAATGGTTAAAATCATGACACTTGGGATGGTGAGAGTTAATACAGAGTTAGGTTTGAAAGTGAAACAGTATAATAAGATTTTAGCCTTGATTTATGTTGAAAGTAATGGAATAATGAAAGCCTGAATTATAAACTGGGGTCTTTGAAGTAAGTATGTGTCTTTGTTGTTTTGGTTTTTTTTGTTTGTTTTTTTTTTAGGCTTTAGATTGTTTTCAGTCTTAGGACTTCATTTTCAGCTGGAGTAGCTTTTTTGGAGAGGTGCTGTTGGAGGGAGATGCTACAGCTGCAGATTCTGTATGTCACTTCCCTGTTTGTCATATTGTGCACCTAATGTGCTGGCCCAGCATTATGAAGACTTGCAGTAGACCAGATGGCTAAAGAACAAATGCTGTTTATTCCACTATTTCATTGATGTCCAAACAATCCTGGCCTGAAGTTTTGGGCTTAAGGAGTCTTGTTATGTTGCCAGCAACACAAATGCCTGAGCTAACAAAGTATCTATGTTTACAGTATTTTGCCAAGGGAACAAAAACTCTTTGTGGTTAAAATACTTTTATTTTTCTTTCTTTTTTTTATATAAGTATATATAGAAATGATACAGACATGCATAGGTTTTGGTGTGGAGGGGCATGCATAATATGATTTTTTTAAAAGGGGAGAGCAGTGTGTGTGTTAGTTTTAGCAGTAACTTGGGTTTCCCCATTAATGGTTTGACTGGAGTTGTCTCTTGATTACAATTTAAGAGAAAAATGTCACATTAAAAAATGTAACTTCAATTGTTATATGGAAAAAGCTTCGTCGATTATCTGGTGGGGTTCACTGNTCAGAATTAATGTAAATGAAATACTGTAAAAGCACAAATTTAGCAAACTGTTACGATTTAAATATTCTTAGATCATTTTGTTCTTTATATTTCTCCAGTTTTTCTGTCTCTTCCACCCCTGATTACCCTCCCCCAACCTCAAAACAAAAAATGAAAATAAATGTTATTCTGACTTCTTGAGATAATTCTATCAAAATAGTGAACATTTCCATAAAAATTATTTAAATGAAAAAGCAAGGCTTGTTTATTGCATGCTTAGTTATTTAAAAATATGGTTTCAACTTGACCATATGTAATGTAAACAAACCAAAAATATCAGACAGCTTTTCATGATAAATATGTACTGAAAACTAAATGGTTAAAATCATGACACTTGGGATGGTGAGAGTTAATACAGAGTTAGGTTTGAAAGTGAAACAGTATAATAAGATTTTAGCCTTGATTTATGTTGAAAGTAATGGAATAATGAAAGCCTGAATTATAAACTGGGGTCTTTGAAGTAAGTATGTGTCTTTGTTGTTTTGGTTTTTTTTGTTTGTTTTTTTTTTAGGCTTTAGATTGTTTTCAGTCTTAGGACTTCATTTTCAGCTGGAGTAGCTTTTTTGGAGAGGTGCTGTTGGAGGGAGATGCTACAGCTGCAGATTCTGTATGTCACGTCCATGTTTGTCATATTGTGCACCTAATGTGCTGGCCCAGCATTATGAAGACTTGCAGTAGACCAGATGGCTAAAGAACAAATGCTGTTTATTCCACTATTTCATTGATGTCCAAACAATCCTGGCCTGAAGTTTTGGGCTTAAGGAGTCTTGTTATGTTGCCAGCAACACAAATGCCTGAGCTAACAAAGTATCTATGTTTACAGTATTTTGCCAAGGGAACAAAAACTCTTTGTGGTTAAAATACTTTTATTTTTCTTTCTTTTTTTTATATAAGTATATATAGAAATGATACAGACATGCATAGGTTTTGGTGTGGAGGGGCATGCATAATATGATTTTTTAAAAGGGGAGAGCAGTGTGTGTGTTAGTTTTAGCAGTAACTTGGGTTTCCCCATTAATGGTTTGACTGGAGTTGTCTCTTGATTACAATTTAAGAGAAAAATGTCACATTAAAAAATGTAACTTCAATTGTTATATGGAAAAAGCTTCGTCGATTATCTGGTGGGGTTCACTGTACAGCTAGTAGTAATACATGAGAAGGAATTAAATGTTACTATCAACTATCTTCTTATATGTATTTTAGTAATGCATTTATAAGATTGTAATGGCAATAGTAGTTTCTTGAATCATACAGGAAAATACTTCAAAGCTACTATGTTTTTAATGTACTAAGGAGCAGAAATTTATCTAGTAAGGACAAACTTAAATATAACTTACCATTATTTAGTCAGCAGGCAGGGAAAAAAGGAGGAAAATGGATGCTTTACTCATTGTAAAGGAGAAGGTGATTGTTCTAGACTGTAGCAGATGATATGAATTAATTTTTTGTAGCAGTACGATAATTCCTGGAAGATTTTTTGTATTATTTTTTTGTTATATTGTAAACTTTAACTTTTCTATTTGTATCCCCGCTTTCATCTGTAGGTAATGAGTAGTCCGTAGAAAAGTCTTGTTATTGTTTCCCAGCACATTGTGCTACATTCTGTGTTGAACAGCTCAATTCTCATTTACCTACTGATATAAAGAGTAGGTCAGGCTTGTTGATTTGTGTGTTCCAAGTCATTAATAAGTTACGCATGAACAATTTGTTGGCAGTGTAGTTTTGTTGCAGCTTAGTAAAGAGAGGTGCAGTCTTGGGGTGTTTCATGCTGGTGGCTGAAGCATCAACACACGCTGGCAGCAGTACTGAAGTGTATACTGAGAACAGTGCACATCAGCTGGATGAGGCTAAATGAAGTGTTCTGTCTCAGGGGTCCATTTGTTTAGCCTGAAATGAAGGTTTATCAGAGATGTAGAATTTGTTTGTGCAGGACACGTTAGTTGTTTTCCTGAAAGATATCAGTTCCTATTTCCGTGTTAACTTAAAAAGAATAAGCCACTCATTTGTTTTGATGCTTTCTGTGCTGCAAAATTTCTTTGGCACCTAATACTTGTATTAAGGTGAACTATGCATTTTTAATTGGAAAGACATTCATTCTATCATGACTAAGTTTCTGGTGGAGCAGATGACTCAAGTGCAGCAGGCAATGTAAGAATATAATATCTGTTTTGGAGCTGAACACATTTCTCAGCCAAATAGTCAAATGTTGTCCTTCAGCCACAGTTTTGAACACTGTTGTTTATATTCCGTATTGGTGCAAGAAACCAATGCTAGTGCAGAAAAAGAGTTCCTTAGCTTTACCACGTGGAATATAATTAAATAGTTCAGTGCTTGATTGTTGGCATAAAAACGTCATTACTAGTTTTGTTACTAATGCTACTGTAGTTTTGTGGATTGAATCACATAGTTTCAATTGTAATCATATTTCATTAGACTCTTATTAGTTATGCTGCTGTTTTGTAGAAGAGGTATTAAGACCTTTAGCTGACAATGTCATACTATTTTTTACAGTATGAATAGTTTCTTCAGTGGTATATTCATAAGCGTGCACACATCTGTATGTTCATGTTGACTTCTTTATTTTAAATTACAAAGTTGTGCAATTGATATATGTGATTACTCTAAAACTTTCACCCAACGTTGAGTAGTATTGTTGGCTTCACAACCATCATCAGCTGCTTAGGTCCCTGGGCTCCCCAGACTGTTGTCTCTCCTGCCAGCTCCTTTTCTGTTCAGCTAACTGACTAGCTGGAAGGTTAGCAAGCTTATGTAGCTAGGAACCTCAGACCTTAGGTGGTTGGATGCACAGGCTGTCTAATAGCTAAACTGTCAAAAAGTGAGTTGTATCTGAGCAGCCTACAGGTTTGTGAAATAGAGCAACCAATGTTGTTGTTTTAGATGCGTCTAAAACTGAATAGTTAAGAATAGTTAGCAGTTGAAAAGGAGGAAATCAAGATCTGGACTTTATTACTACTGGAAGAGAATTTGGAGCATACATTGTTTTGTGTGTGTGTTTGTTTTCTGGCAGAAAATTTCTGTTCAAATCTAGTGTTTTGTTTTTAATATGTATAACGTGCTTTTATTCCCCACTGGAATTTGTAGCAACAGCATGTGTATAAAGGCAAACCTTTAATCAGCAAAATTATAGGTTGAAAAATGTAGAATGCGATTTCCACAGAATGTGTAAGATTGTAATGACTAATATAGAGTTTATACAGTCAAATTGTAAGAACATTTGGTGTCTCACTTGTATTGGGAAAACATGCCAGATTGTTGAAGTAGCAAAATGCCTAGAGTGTTTTTAATTTATTTATTTCTTATTTAGCAGTTAACCAGAATACCTTTTCTCAGTATGTTATTGTTTCATATTTGTAGGTAATATATGCTTTGAACACTAAAAATGATGAACATGAAGCTGCTATCCAAGCTCTTAAGGATGCCCATGAAGAAGAAATCCAACAAATTCTTGCAGAGACAAGGGAGAAGATCTTGCAATACAAAAGTAAAGTTGCAGAAGAAATGGATCTTAAGAGAAAGATACAGGTTTTGGAGGAGTCACTGGAAGATCATAAAAAAATGAAACATCAGGCCTTGACAGAATTTGAAGCATATAAGGACAGAGTTGAAGACATGCAGCTTTGTGCAGAAGCCCAGCATGTCCAACGTGTAGTGACCATGTCAAGAGAAGTAGAAGAGATTAGAAAGAAATTTGAGGAGAGGCTACGAAGTTTCATACAGTTGCAGGTGCAGTATGAAAAGGACAAGCGTTCAGCTCTAGAAGACTTGAGAGCTGCGCATAGGCTTGAGATTCAAGAACTCCTGAAGACTCAACAGAATCAGAATGCAACCTTGAGTAAGGGACAAGAAAAGCTAGAGGAATTGCACAGACTAGAGCTGGAAGACTTGAATAATAAAGTTGAGGAATTGAGACTGGAAAGAAAAAAACTTATTGAGGACTATGAAGGTAAACTCAGCAAAGCACAGTCCTTCTATGAACATGAACTTGATTCGTTGAAAAGATCCCAACTTTTTACAGCTGAAAGTCTGCATGCTTGCAAAGAAAAAGAGGTGGAGCTAAGAAAAGAGTTTCAAAACCAAGAAAGTATTTTACGGAAGAATCTGGGAAAACTGAAAACTGAATTGCAAATGGTCCAGGATGAAGCTGCCAGTCTACGGGAAAAATGTCAGAAACTTCAGGTGGCTCTTAGTACAGCAGAAAACAACGTTCAGGTGAGGACAATAATACATTGTTCCAAAAATGAGTTTTTCTTTCTTTTTCCAGTTTAGGCTCTTTTTCTGCCAGCCTGCTAGACTGACATGATTGAAACATGTGAACTGAATTTTCTGCTACTCATAAATGTTTTTCATCCACTCTAGGTGTTTTATTTATATTATTTAGTTTTCCCAGACTGAATTAATATATATTTGTTTATATTGCAGTAGACTCTAGAAATCCCAATCATGGAAAAGTTTTGTTCTCCTTATGCAAGCAAAGTGTCTTGCTTTCCACTACACATGAACAGAACTTGGTTGTTCCAGTCATATTACCCAAATGCAGTAAACTGGATAGAATATTCAAAATTATTACCACTTAGGGAACAGAAAAAAAAAGTCTTGAACAAGTATGTTTTCCTTAGTTCTCCGTATAAATTTATCTATACCTCCCAAAGTAAAAGTTTGAGTGGGAAGGAGGGTGCTGATGACTGCTAATGTTTGAGTTGTTATGCTAATAGATGGAAACACTCGCTAAAAACCTTAAAAAAAACAAAAAACAAAAAAAAAAAAAACCAAAAACCCCAAAAAAACCTTGAGAAACAGCCTAATATATTTTACAGAAATATAATAGAAGGAACTTCAACTAGGATAATATTCTATATTCAGTGCAGTTGTGATTGTGGAGATCATTGGTGATTATCTGGCATAAGCATCCAGAGTGTTAAGAACGATAGGTTTTTGGGAATAAAAAAAAAACCAACTTTCTGGATGTTAGCTTTATAATAAAAAGTCTTAAGTGGTGATTTTACAACCAGTAACTGAAATGCTGTATACATTTTCAAAGTTATTTTGATTCTGAAGTTGCTGTTCAATACTAATATTTCTTGTCCAAAAAGAAGGACACAACAACCCAGACATACAAAGACAGCTCTTTTGGTCAGCAGAGAGAAAGGGCAGGTATATTGTCCTTTAAGGAGAAGTTTCTCTAAAATACTAGTCACTTTTTATAACTGTGCCTAGACATAAAGGTCTCTGTGGAGAGGCATGAATATCTCACCTTTGTCAGTTTTAGTAACTCTCAAGTTTCCAAGTTATCTTAAATGTGATGATTATAGTAATTCTGGAAGCATCCAGGACTTCAGTGGTTAGAGCTGAGATCTATCATCAACTTTTCACATTTATAATCTAATTCCAGTCAATCCTTTGGACTACTTTGCTGTCTTCTTGTGTAACGGCTACAGAGTATAGTAAAAGACTCCCTTCTTCCTATAACGGATGAATACAAAACAGTCTTTTTGGCAGTATCCCAAGGAGTCTTCTGAAAGTCCATCTCCACTCTATTTAATTAAGGAGACTGAAAACTACTGTAAACATGCAACATTCTGTACGTTTTCACCTAATGCTCATCTGAATGTTATTCTATATTGTTAAATATTATACCATGTTTCCTGTAGGTTCTTCAGAAACAGCTAGATGACGTGAAGGAGGAGGAGATGTCATTGCTAAGCAAACATAAAGAAGTGGAAAGTGAGCTAGCAGCTGCCAGAGAACGCTTACAGCAGCAGGCCACCGATCTTGTTCTCAAAGCCAGTATGTATGTTAGTAATGTAGTCTAAAAAATGATCTTCATCTACTAATTCTAGCATTTCTTTTTTCTTTTAATCTTGTGGAGATTTAGCATGCCTAAGGGCCATTTAACATCCTTCATAGAAGTTTCTGACAAGCATTCTTCTATAAACTGTTTGGATATTGCATAATTTGCATTTAAGATTTTTTTTTGTGTACACAAATACAATGTTTCACTTTGTGTGCTATGTAACTTCTCGGCCTTGAAATGACTTGCATTAACTGTATGTCATGGTTTTGTGATGCTATACTTGTACAATATGCTTCCGTCTTGCATCTGTGTGTTCTCCATATAATCACCAAAACATTATTTTTGTTTCTCCATCCTTTTTCATTTGCTTTGTGCTTTTGCTGAGGCTGTGGTACTTTGCTCTACCCCTGCTTTTAGAAGATGTGCAGCTTATTGGTTAATAAATTCGTTAAGGTTTTCTTTATAGCTGTTTTCTTGACTCCTCTGTGGTTATTGTCATGTGGAAAGACATATAAAATGGTTTAAGACTTGACTGTACATGTGTGGATTTTACCTCATTAGTATTGTATTTGTAGCAAGCTTTTTAGTGATTGAACGTGGTCTTGAACTTGATTACCTACAGTGTAGACAGACTAAAAATATGTCCCAGGCTTATCTTTGGCTTTATTCAACTAGAATAATGATAGAAACATCCGATTATTTTCCAGAAGGTAGCAAAAGCTCAGGGACCCTTTACAAGTGTCTATCTGGATAATATCACTTCCTTTTGAGGGCTGAGATGTTGTCAGACTGGTCCAGTCTGTCATAGAGATAGGAAATACTTTCCAGCATTAACTTGCAAATACTGTAAGGTTACAGATGGCTACATGTGGCCTAGCCCTTGAATGGTATTTATTAATGTAGCCTGTATCAAGGCTTTATTTCTGTTCCTCAAATAATGAGGCAGTTCTACAGATGAGACTGATTGTGTATGCCATCTGGAGAGCTTCGTGCCTAGGATGTACACACTATGCACGTAAGGGCTTGGAATTTGCAGGATCTTATATTTTGACAATATAGAGGCCTTCTTTGACACAAAACTGCAAGGTCCTTTTGGATGTAAACAGATAAAAGAAACATGTTTCCTGTTAAGGTAATTTCAAATCATAGCTTTCAAATAGTACTCTGATCCTCCAAAAAAAGAAAAAGATATCCAAAGCAAGCCTCTGACCTGAAAAAATTTAGGTCATACTTTACCATAGCAAAAATGAGTTCTATCGAATTTTGTAGTCATAGTCTCACAATAATATGAACAAAGTGGAGTTCTGTATGTTCTACATAGCTTTAGTTGCCACACCTAGCATGCTGATTAAATTATGGGTTTGATAGCATATCTTTATCCCTAGACCTTAGTGTTTTGCTTTCCTTTACTGTGGGGTAAAAATGTGTTTTTAGGTGAGGTTAATTTTTTAAGAGCGCTCACAATCAGTCCCAGTCTTGCCTACTTCTGTGTTCTTCTGGAATCAGTATGCAACTTTAAAGCATAGAGTTTGAAACTAAAGGAGCCCCAGCACCAAAACCTCTGCAGTTGTTGGATGTTTTGCAATAAAACTAAAAAAGAATAAGATAAAGGGAGGAGAGTAAACATTACAGTGAAGATCATGGAGATGCGCATGAAAATTTCCACCGAATTTTTTCTAGAAATCATTAAGATATGAATGTGTACTTCAGTTACAAGACCAATGACATGAGGCTTTAAAGAGTTTTGTTTCTAGGTCACATTGGAATGCTTCAAGCTACCCAAATGACACAAGAAGTTACAATCAGAGATCTGGAATCAGAGAAGTCTAGATTAAAAGAAAAACTATCCCAACTGGAAGAGGAAAGAAACTTACTACAAAGCAAAACACAGAGTCTGGATGAGCGACAAAGGCAGCAGATTCTGGCCTTGGAGAAGGTTAGACAACTTACTGGCTTCAGCTGCATAAAAGATTCATAAGGGGGAAAAAAAAAAGGATATGTTTTAATTTTCAGTTTGACCTGTTTTGGACCAGTATTAGTTTGTTCCAAGTCTACCTCATGTTGCAACATAGAATAACTTACGTAGATTGTGAAATGAGAACTGAGGGAAGTTAGGTTAGATATTCGTTTTGACATCTTAAAGGTTCATATTCCTTTAGACATCTTAAAAACAGCATCAAATTACTTACTATGATAAGCACAGATACCTAACATCAAAAGTATCTTGTTAGGGAGAAAGGTGAAGTGGTTAAATAACAACTTAAAAAAAGTTTCTCTGAAGATCTTCTGTATGTGTTTGAAAACAGTGAACTGACATTTTCTGCAGACTTGATACCTGATTGCTCTTTCCTCAGTTTAAATAGTACAAAACACAAATTTTATTATGGATATATTATTTTGCCTGGATATGTGTATATATATATATATAAACTGCTTCTTTTCTTACTTACTGAATTAGTAAGTGTTTAGTGTTTGTTCAGTTTTCTACATATGAAAGTTAATTTTTGTAGATTTATGTTATCAGTCAAGTTCCATGTATTTTCCTCTTATTTTCCCCTTAATGTTCCTCTTTAAATTGTGATAGGATTTTGTTACCCGTGAATACAAATGTTTGTTGTTTTTTTTCTTTTATAGAAAGTAAATGAAGCAAGGGAGACACAACGTGAATATTATGAGAAGGAGCTGGTAAAACTGCAAGCAAGATTAGAAGGAGAGGCTGCACAGTTGAAAGAGGCTCATTCAAAAACTTTAGAAGAATTGGCATGGAAGCACCATACTGCAATTGAAGCTGCACACAGCAGTGCTAATAAAGATAAGAAAAAACTGCAGATGGTAGGTTTCTTTTCTTTGAATAATCAAACAAATTCCAAAAATGCAGATGGTATAATTTGAACCCTGTAGTGCATCTTTTTGTTATATGGCAAATTCTATCTGCAAATTTGCTGAGCCATTTTGAAGAAACTGCTCAACCTTTTTTAAAGTGACGTATATCTTACAAAACAACAACAGAAAACTCATGCTTTTTTCTTTATAGAGAAGAATTCTCAACTCAAAACAGTTTGCCTTGTACTGAAGACTACTACTCTAAATTTTGTTGGTGTGTTTTTCCAGTCCTTCTGGCCCATTAATGGTTGATGTATCACTCAAGATCAGTTTTTCAGAATCTTGAAACTGAAAGGATTTTTGGTGTCACAGAATTGACCTTTGGGGATGCGAGCAAGATATTTTTGATGTAGTCAATCACTGATTCTTAGGGAAGGTAATTTACTGAGGGACACTACGACACCCTTGCCTTTTGTAAGTAATTAAATTAACTTTCAGTATGTAATAGTCTTTCCACATGACTGATTAAAATATTTGAACCTTTCATATTATTGTGGAATGCTTGCATAAATTGTGTTTTTATTAATTTACTTCATTATGTCTTGGCTACGTCACAAAACATTGCTTTGAAGAAGTAGTTACTAAAGTTAATGTAGAGAATAAAACAGAAGGCATCATAAGATAGTTGTTCCTAAGTCATTAAATCAGTTAAAATAAAGAACATCTCTGTGAGAATTGTGAAAGCTGATTCTAGTCAGGGGAAGTTAACTTATATAGGGATGTCAGGGTCTAGATCTCAGTAAATCTTAATCACTGTACTGTCTCCTCTTTGAAATGTATGTCCTGAATCACATGTTGGGGGGTTTTGAGTAATTCAAGAAAGAAACAGATGGTCTCAGATGGTGAGAGGTGTTGAATCTCTTCTGTGGAAGAAGCACAATACAAGAAACCTTTGGATAAAGGACTTGAAGATTTCTTTGGTACTGGAAGGCTAGAAAAGTCATCTGGTAACCTTTGGGAAGAGTGGGGCGTGAAGAGAATTCTAAAGAATGAGAAAAGAACCCTGAAGAAAATACTTAAATTTCTTTGCATCCTTTTTTTCCATCTATAGAATGGGCTGCTGCCATTTTTGTAGCTTATAAGAAGATAAAGATGAAAATAGCGATGCTAATAATTTTTCAGCACTGCACGGCTGCACTGAGAGGTGTCACAAAGAAGCTAATTACTCATTTATCAGTACAGAGTCTGAATAGCACCAGTGAAGTTTAGCAAACAGCAGATTTCATGATGCAAACAGCAAAGACAGAACAAGTCTAACTTAACAAGTATTGTTTGTCACATGGTGAGTTATGTGGGCCTGGTGAAGAAAGCATGTATCTGTTATGTTGTATGGCAGTGTATTATTCAAAGTACAGCCCTCTCTTCTACCACTTTGTACAGCTTCTACATAAACAAAGAGTTTTCTTTCAAGCTGTGTATAAGCAGCTTGAAATAAATTATTATTGCATATTGCAATAAATAGTGCTTGAGCTAATAAACTACTAGGCTTAATGTGCTCACCACCAGCTCCAACAATCAGATAAGGAAGTGTTGGCCTCTATTTCTTCTTGAAATGAGCTAGATGAAAATACGTTGCTGTCTTCCAGCCCCCTGTTTTTCCTTAGAGTTTTATACCATTTTGTGACAATCTTTTTCCTCTTGAATTTTTGAGCTATGAATCTCTCTTTCTCCAGAATCTTACTGATGCTTCAGTTGTACTTTTTGTAGCATGCTTGGCTCTGCTCTATGTATTTTCTCATAACTGGTTCTGAGATATTACTGACTTCTTAAAAGTCTGAGCCCAGGTATTCACAGATGCTGTGAATTGATGCTGAACCTTGCATTACAGCTTAATTACTAGAAGGAAGTTAATAAGGGAGCCAGTAGTGACATAGGTTCTTACCTTAGTGTCTTGTATTAGCTAGCTCTGGAGCACAAAACTTGGCGACCTTAATCTTCTACAGAATGACTCTGTATTGAAATGTATAATAAAGGTCTTAATTTTAACATACATCAGTCTAAATGTCTCATGATGGAAAAACTATTCTGATTATCTATAAAGAAAATATGAAGAATAAACTTTTATTTTTTCTTCAGCAAAAAAGCTTCCAACAAAGACATGGACAATGTAAGCTCACGTAAGAGAAATCATCCAATAGAGCTGTTTTCAGAACTCTGCTGTTAACACTTTTTCTTCATTCAGTTTTTGTAGAGTTGTCTGATTATTTGCATATAGCTGAAATTGAAAACAAGATTATTGATTTCTTTTGATTCTATATAAAATTCATTTCAATTGCAGAGTTGACACAAGGCAGAACTGTGAAAGTAAGTAGCTGTGGTTTTAATGATTTTTCTAATTAAATGCATAGTGAAACAAGTAATTGAGAAGGAAGTCCCATGTAACTTTATTTTGTGATTAATCAAGGGTGTTAGATGACAAACTGAAAAATTGACACCTCCATTTTAATTGGACATAAATGTTCGTGTATTAACACTTGAAGGTTATTACAATTCCTGCTTGAGATAAGGAATATTATTTATGCCAGGAAGAATTATTGTCATGTGATATACTTGTACTTTTTGTTAACCATACTGCAGGTGTCTTTAATATTTCTTTCACCCTTATTTCTGAAGGAGTTAGAGCAGCAGTTTGAGAAGGAGAAACTGCATTTGGAGGACGATAAGAATCAACTTCGACAGCAACTGGAAAACCTGAGGGAAGAACTGACAACAAAACTGACTTCTGCCAATCAGGAGGCAAGAGTCAATTTAATTGTACCAGCTAACATTTCTGCACGTGCGATTGCATTTAATCGATAATGATCTCATGCTCAAATCATGCTTAGAACCCAGTACAAAGCCAGGACTGCACTGTTCTATTAAAAGTAGAATGTTCTTCAGGTATAAGTTACTTGACTGCTTCTGAGCAATGAATTAATTTTCTTCTCCAAAAGCATCAAAGCAAAGAAAGTACCAAAAAAAAAAAAACAAAATTGACAAGAGCAGCTTTGCTCGTCTTACCTCTGTTTTTCTTCTCATTAGATGTTTAGATCTCTACACAAAGCATGTCAAGGGAAAGAGGGGGGGAAAATATCTTTTGTTTAAAGCCATATTGGTTCATAATTAGCACACAGTAAATTTTAGTCAACTCCCTAACTTCATATGTAGGTTTCTCCAAAAGTACTGCCTTTTATTTATTCCCATGGAGGCTACAGCAGCTGCAAAGAGCACAACAATATTGTTTGATAGAGCAAATTCTGAGCTACACAACTTTATTTTTCAGCATAGTCACCACCACTAGCTAGGCCAGTTACTTTTGGAGCAGCCCCTCCTGTATTTCCAACAAAAGATTATAAGCAGTTTTTGCTTATAAGGAAACATTTTTCTTGCAGTGTACTGATATACTGATACATGCAGTCTAGGTTAAACATATTCTCAAAACGCTTTTAGTTTTGAGTTTAAAATACATTGAATCCTGCTAATTCCAATCTTTAAGCTCTTAAATAATTGTTCTTTTTTTTTAATGATTTAATTAATGAATGCTCTTGAAATATATCCAATCAGTATAAAAACATCAGTCTGTTCTTTGGAACTTTTGCCTTGTTTTCATTTCATTATTCAGTAGACTATTCATGATTTTCATGTGTGCTTTAAAACAGGCTTGAATTTAAGCATGAATTTTAGTACTTTTTTGCAGTAGTACATTTTCTGTACAGTACTAGTTCAGGATGTAGCAGGTGTTTTTCTAGTTCTTCTGGCTGGCAACTTGTACAAATATTAAACTCAAAAGCTTTCTTCTAAAGAGAAAGTGTATGTACAATACAATTTTGTAAGTCATTATCTTTAGAGTTCAGCAGTAGTGATGGTGAGTCCATTGTGAGACCTTGTTAAACGGTAGATTCTACTTCTCCTGGTAGCAACGATTCCCTTTACCAGTACTTCAGAGTTTGGAAAATGTGCTGATTGAAGCTGGAACTGCACTGACTCCCTTTGGCAGTATGCTTGCCTACATTTAAACTGACAAAAATATGATGCATTTGTTATGTGTGATCTAAGCAGTCATCATTTCAAAAGTTTCATCTTGGAAAATCGATCAGCACTCAGAGTTTAAAAAAAAAGCACAACAACAGTGAAGCGTAGCTGAGGAATAGGCAACTCTGGCATAAACCAAAATGGGAAATTAGTGCCAGCTGCTATTCAATAGTTGAGCAGATGTCTTCTTATGCTAGCATAAAAGTAACGTAGCATATTTTGAATGTTAGGAGAATGAGAGAAAGCGTGAAGAAATTAAATTCAGGGTGGTCTGTAAATCCACTCTGTAGTACAGAGGCAATGTGTTTTATTGTTGTACTGTATTTATCTTAAGCACATGAGCCAAGTACTTCACAGTTTTAGTTCTCTGTTGACAACTGAAAGTGGCTTCATTGACCTGAAAGAAACTTCTCAGTGAAATGTCTAGCATGACTTTAACTCAGCTCTTATGCTTCTGCTGCTTCTTCCACTTTTGTTGTTGTTTGTTTGTAAGTTACAGACTACATTTAAGAGTAAACATATATTTACCACTTTCTACAGATGTTAACTTGCTTCTGGCATCTCTGCTAAGAAGGCTCATTTTGAACCTTTGCCATCCCATTTTATTTTTTGACAGACTTTTTTAGCAGCAGCTTTCTTAACCAAATTATGCCTAAAATCAAGCTACTTAAGAAAAATATTATCTTAAATGCTTACCTGAGATATCTTTGAGAGTTCTTATTAAGTCAAGATACCAACTTTTTCACATCTTAGGATGGGTTTCCCTTGGGGAAAGGTTCTTCCCCAGAATTTGTTTGGGCACTGGCCCAGACTCCCCAGGGCAGTTGTCACAGCCTCAAACCTGCTGGAGTTCATGAAGGAGTTGAACAGTACCTTCAGACATAGAGTTTGAATTTTGGGTGGTCCTGTGTGAAGTGAGGAGTTGAGCTCAATGATCTTTGTGGATCCCTTCCAACTTGATTCTATGACTCTATGATATGATTACATTACAGATACTAGGTTGAGCTTTAAATGGGCTAACTTGTGGGCAATCTGAAAGCATAGGAACATAAAACCTGGAACAGGATTTATCATTAAAATTTATGTTTTGAAATAGTGTTTCTTGTGATTTTAATTTGCATAAAATGTGCTTTCTCAAGTAAAACCACTGGTAATTTTAGAATTTCTGTGTAACCTTACTCCTTGTAAAATGTTTCAAATCCTTTTATCCTTATTTAATTTGTTTAACTTTACAATATTACAGTAATTTAGTTTTTAATACACAAAGATTAAGTGATAATAAAAGAGAACAGAACAGGCTGTGCAAAGAAAAAAATGATTTAAATTAAAAATTGATAGAATAAAATGAAAGCATGTTGATTTGACTGTTACTAATAATTATTATGTAATTTAGCTTTTAAAAAAAATTATGTTATAGGTGTGTCGTCTGCAAGATCTTGTACGAAAAAGTGAACAAGGCCTTGGTACTGCAGAAGGACATATCTCCAGTCTTCAGGAAGCTCAGGAAATACTCCAGAAAGAATTAGAGTTAACTAGAGCAAGACTGCGAGAGACCACAGATTCACTGTATAATGTTGAGGTAACCATAATGTTGGAGAATAGATTGTGTGAAATACCATCATAGTGATTTCAGTCTTTTATTAAAATGGCAGGACATATGATAATGTATACATTATTGAAGGAGATTTGTATGGTTTCATTGACAGACAGTTTTCTCATTTAATTCCAATCTGAGTTGAAAAATCTGAAAATCTTTTTTTTTTCCAAAATAATAGTTTTAATGTTTGATGCACATTACTGCAAACACGTTTTTGTTACGTAATATAACTAGCACTTTTTTTGTAGTTAATATAAACTTCAACTGCCAGAGTCTGCCTGTACAAAATATACTAAGAGTTTTATTTTTCCGAGGTTTAACTGTACATAAGAATTTCATAAGAATGTAAAAAGGATTATGTGTTAAAATACTGCTGTTGCAGACAGTTGATGCTAATCAAGATTCAGAACAAGACTCTAGTTACAGAATTCATTGAAAAGATTTTTGTTGTTTTTTGTTTGGTTGGTTTGTTGGTTTCCTCTTTCCCTAGAGGTCTTACTTTACACCATGTTTCCACCAAATAATGGCCAGTCTTTATTTTGGGCTCAGATTTCAGAAGATCCTTAAGAATAGTGTAAAGATATGTGCTTTGATACTTTAGAAGATGGCTGACAGACATCCAGAAGGCATAACCTCTTCACACAATTCAAGCAGCTCATTTGTCTGAGCATAAATATATTGTCAATTTTGTTGATTTAGTTTGTCTGGCCTCTGACCTTTGTTCCAGAAATGAAAAGGTCATATGAGTCCCACTGTTTGTCAGCTCATTGTAGTATCTTATATACTTGGGGCATTTAAATCTTTATCAATATTACTTCTGCTATGTAGTAATTAGAAATTAGTTCCACCTATATTTCCAGTGAGAAAATGAGGAAAGAGGAGAACATATTGTTGTGTTTATTTTTTTTAGCAGAACTTAAACTGCATATGTATTTTTCCATGCCTTAGGCACTATCTAAATAAGGTACAGAGTTTCTACACATAAGACAATCTCAGAAAATAGTAAAAACAAACATGACTTAACATCCTTGAACAAGTCTTTTAAAATGAACAGGACTCTAAACTAAACTCCAGGTGATATGGCTACCTTCACCTACGCTATTTCTTATTAAAATCACAATAAAATGAGATGTAAGATTACACCGTGAGGATTGTTATTACATTCTAAGAAGGAAAAAGTGTGATATGAATGTAACATTCTGAAGATATCTTCATCTGTCAGTAACTCATCAACTTTAATACCAGGTATAATTTTTTTCTCAATAAGCAAAGAACGTTTATGAGATCACAACAAGTATTTGAAGTAAAGCAGCAAATATTCAAGATTTTTTTTCTTAAATCTGATTTCATAACTGGTGTTATTATCCTGCTTGAAGCAGGATATTGTTCTGTTGGGTTTTGTTGGTTTTTTGTTGTTGTTGTTTGTGTATATTTTGTTTTTGTTCTTCAGCTGTGGTCATTGGATGTTCATCGTCTTAAAAGTTTATTACTTCCTCGATATTTTTCATAATTTCTCTAAATTCTTTTCACTTATCGGAGCATTTAAATATTCATATATTTTTAGTAAATTTTAGACAACATTTATTGTCTAAACATTTTTCTTAAGGGATCGTTTAATCTGTAAATGAAAAAATACTATGGAAAAATTATCTTGAAAAAAAATGATTAACATGTAGATGGCCATGTTTGCTTCTCATGAATGAAGTAAACATTGCTGAGAGATGTTCTTGTAAGGATGTATCTTGGTGGTATGTAATACTATTTAAAATGGTAAAACTTGAACAGAAATTGATACAAATTTGAAAGAGGTTATAATTTTGCTATAATTTTGATGGTGGTCTTGCATTGATTAGAACTGGAAGACGTCTAGAGATTCTTTCTAACAAGTTGTTCTGTGATCTATTATGGTTGTATTGGAAAATATTACTTCAAAAATGACTCATTAGGAAATCCCTTTTTATAGCTTTTTTAGAGGAAATATGTTGCAAAAGTAAACAATGAAAGCAGAGGCATTAATCAGAAGGTACTTACTGAAAAAGTAATAGTCCAAGGTTTGTAAGCCAGTTGTAACTGAAGTCTGTTAGAAACGTATAGATGTAAGGTGTGAAATACTTTTTTGCTGCTGATCAGTCTCTATTGTGAAGTTTGTGTTTACAGGGAGAACTAGATCA
This sequence comes from Odontophorus gujanensis, assembly GCA_013399175.1. NCBI lineage: Eukaryota > Metazoa > Chordata > Aves > Galliformes > Odontophoridae > Odontophorus > Odontophorus gujanensis. The sequence goes on along the minus strand of VXAB01003756.1, from coordinate 1,050,600 downwards.
GGAGAGGCAACAGCATGAGGTAATGATTGCTGCCATGAGAGAAGAAGAGAAGTTCAAAGTTGACAGAATGGCTCGTGACTTGGAAATTAAATGGACAGAAAATCTTCGGCAAGTATTGATTTTTTTATTTCTTATTTAAGGAATAGAAGGATTAATTATGTGCAAATATAATAGCAAATGAAAAGCAAAAAAAAGCTTTTTGTTATTATCTAAGCTTTTCCAGTTATTGCTGAACTCATTTCTTTTTCACTTCTCGCATTTTAGTTATTTGACCTTTACTTTTAGACAGGAATGCAATAAGCTGCGTGAGGAGCTGAGGCTTCAGCATGAGGAGGATAAGAAGGCAGCTATGACTCAACTGCTGCAACTTAAAGAACGTGAAAAAAATGCAGCCAGGGATGGATGGCAAAAAAAAGTTGAAGATCTTTTAGACCAGGTAATTATGGTCTCTCTGAGAATTTGAAGTTCTTTACAATGACATCTGTCTTTGAAAAGTAGTTTCTTACCATAGTGATTTTTTAAGCCTAATAATTATTGAACTCTATGAGTAATTTATGAAGGTATCTTAAAATGATACTCGTGTCCTTCTTCGTGCTGAATGTGAATAAAACTTCTGCAGATTTTTTTGAGGCAGTAGGAGTCCCACCTCTTCACTGTATGATTTGTTTTTCTTTTTATTTTATTCTCTCTGTTCACCTGTATTTATGTAAGCAAATAATTTGGACGTGATGTTATCTGATATCTTTACAATGAAGGCAATATACATGCCACTGAAAAGTCAAAACATCCCTCAGCTACTATGATATATTTATTACAGCTGTATTTTCTCCATGAGGGTACAAACTGAAAGTGAAATGGTAAACTTGTAGTGGTTTTAACATACTTTTAAAATACTTATATCTTCTCTTGAAAAATTCCATAATAAATCTCATCTACATCTTTAAAATGGGAAATGTTACAAATGAACAAGTTTTTCTGCATGTGGAAGAAGTTTTGGAATCAAAAATCTCAGGAAACTAACTGTAACAAGAATTCTACTGGAGAATTTGTGAGTGAAGAAATGAACTGCATATGTAAAATGATTGTTTTTTTTGTTTTTTTTTTTAATTCCTTCTACTGTACCAAAGGCATGCACCATTTTTTAATAGCGTGTGGGCTTGGAGGACTAAGAAGAAATAAAAGAGAGACTTTAGTTCTATTTTTAATCCAACTGTTGGTTTTCCAAGTCAGTGTTTGAGTCGGACAGTTATTTTGTAAAGACTGAAAGACTTTTTTTGATGGTGGCAGGGAATTAAACTTCACATCTGTGAGAGTTTACGTTTTCATCAGTTTCTACATTTTATCCATTACATCTAGGAGGGAGAGAGTTTCAGACTGTAGTGTCCAAGATGGGATAAATTAGAGAAATGGATTTGTAGCAAATATCTCCTGATTGCCATACACAAAGGGTAGTTGCGCTGAGTTGAATCATAGAGTCATAGACTTAATGAGGTTGGAATTCACCTCAGGAAGTCATGTTGTCCTATCTCCTCAAATCAGAATTAACAGTGAATTTGAACCCAGGGCTTTGTCCAGACAGATCTTGATCACTACCAAGCATAAGGATTCTATATTCCCTCTCAATATTCTGGTCTAGTGCTTTATTATCTTAATGGTGATTTTTTTTCCTTATATTTAATCAGAACCTCCTCTGTTACAGTTCATGATTATTACCTCTCATTTTCCTGTTATGCATTGCTACAAAGAGGTTGGATCGATCTTCTCACTAACCTTCTCATTGATACCAGAAGGCTACTAAATCTCCATTATGCCTTTTCTTCTTCAGACTGAACAAACCTGGTTCCCTTGGCCTGTTCTTGCAGTGTGTGTGCTCCAGTACTAGCCAACTTTGTGATGTGTTCCTTCTGAGCATCTTCAAGTTTATCAGCATTACTGGGGCAAAAAAAGCTGAATGAACTGGAAGAAGAGATAGCGTGCTCTCTCTAAGTAAAAGCAACCTTACCTCTAAGTAAAAAAACCTTACAAACTCTACTTGTAAAAAAGTTTCCAGTAGAGTACCATCAACTATTGCCCTCTGAACTTGATAAGCCAGTCAGTTCTCATCCATCTGGCAATCCACCCATCGGAGCTGTGCTACAACTGGACTCAAGAATGTTAAAAATCTTGATGAGGTCAAGGCTGCAGGCATCCTCTGCTTTCTCTTTATCTGCATATGTAATCGCTTCATTACAGAGAAAATCAAAGGTAGTGTTTTCAGTGTGGAAAGGAGTGGGGGATTTTTAGTATGCGTTTCATAACATGAACTAATGCAGTCAGAGTCTATAGTCAACTCTAAAATTATACTGTTCTGCACTGGACCTACTTCAACACTACAAAAACTTATGCAATAAGCTCACCTTAGAGAGCCCCAGAGAGTTTATAGTCTAGTTTAAACAGACTGGAGGCAGTACTGAAATGAGATTCTTCTGTTACATATATGTGTGTATAAAGTCAGTAGTATTAGGAAGAATCCCAATTTTCAGTTTAATTTTGTCAAAAGAATGTATTTTTTTTACAATTGTTTCCTTTCAGGCATGCTAGGTAGAACAGCCCAAGATACTGTAAATTTGTTACGTGTAGTCCCAGTCTTCATTAGTTGGAAGATGTATTTAAAACCCCTCTGAAAATGGCCATAAAATGTACTAGATTTTCTTTTATTATGCTATACTAATTGCCAGATTTCTACTTTCTACTAGTTGATGCCTATTTGGTAGATAAAATCTAGCTTTCACATCAAGCAAGATGATATTTTTGCTTTTATGCCATTACTGCCTAAGTAATCTTTCCTAGAATGCATGTAGGTTTATTGGTTTTGTAACAGTAGAGTTTTGTTACGAGTAAAATAATTCCCTTGAGAGAAAATGCTTTTCAGCTGATCAAATGCTTAAATGCATTTTTGCCAGCTGTATAGCCTCACCATCTACAGTTAGATCTGTGGTTGATAGGTTAACTGGATCAGTGTCTCTCCTGTGTGTAGCTCTCATCTTCAATATGAGAAATAGTGATAAAAGCATAAAAAGAAAGTGCTTTTTATTTTTTCTCTGTAAATTTTACTAAGTACTTCTATATCAATCCACATAGGAATTTCTTCATGAAATATGTAACGAATTCAGTTGTGCTAGTTCTTTTCCATCTTTCTTAGCTGTGGAATCCACTTTTAATGTTTTATTTCTGAAGAAATTTTACTGCTGAGAAGGCTTCGCAGTGAATGAAATGGAAGAAATTTTCTTCTTTAAAGCACGAGTGTGTTCTCTGTTCTGCTGCTTCATGTTCTGCAACTGTCAATTTAGAGGAGAACTTAAACACATAGGTTAAGACATACATATTTTCATATGTTTCTAGTGATAAGTGTGTCCTTCTGTAAACTGAATTGAGTATTTTGATTGTAACTTTTCTGCAGTTGAGCAAATAATGGTTCTTCTCCCTCCCCTACTTTTCAGTAAAATACCTGTTCAGTAAGATAAAAGAAACTGTCAGCTTTTTTTTTTAGTTCTTCCATATTTTCATACTATTACCTGTCATGTATTAACGTGAAATTCTTATTTCTAACTTCGTCAGCTTTTTGCGCATGAAGATACCACCTTTTTAAAATGGAAATAAGAATGAGAATGGACAAAACTATACTACATACACATTGGTCTGGTAGCCCTTTTTTATTTATTTTTCCTGCTACAGAGTTGAAAAAGATTTTGATAACTGTTCTGAAAAAGATGGTGGGAATTTTCTATTCAGAGTTTGTTTTTATTATGGTGAGTTTTCCTCTTTAAGCAATCTCTAAGTAAGCATAAAATTATTTATATCAAATTGCAAATACTGTTTTCTGATTTAGATATTATTCCAATTAGAATTTTCAGAAAACATTAAGCTCATTCACAGTCTTGAAGACAAGCCACTGAATATATTCTTGTTCAGAAAATATAATGCTGTAGAAAAGTCATAAAGTTCCTATGGACATCTGTACATGACCAGTCTTCTACCTGAGGACATTTATTGCTAGGTCTTGATTTGCCTGTGTTCACAGACCACATGCCCACATCAGCAAAATCAGGAAATGCTAATTTCTTTCCTCAGGACAAGGATTAATGGCTTGTTCTACAGTCTGGGTAATCCTTGGTTTAGAAGATTTGCTGTCAAATGGATGCTGAAAATTTCTACTAGTGAAAACCTGCATGTACTATGTATCCATTTTCTGAAGGAAGGGAGATTAACTTTCAGCACAGGATCATTTTACCCTGCTTCCTTTTACTTGATCTTGTCATGAGCACAGTGTGTAAAGGCTTGTCTGTCAGAATCACATTGGATGTAGATTTCAAGCAACTTCTCCATCCTAGTGGTTGTCATTCTTTTTTTTTGGTAATACTGGTAAGGCACGTATGACATCTAGTGGATGCTAAGTGTCTTCCCATAGGATTTCTGGGCAAGATTTAAATTGTACTTACAAATATGAGATGGGAAAATCCAAAAGAGAAAAAAGGGAAGTTATGCTAAAGAGGGGACTTGAGATGCAGGTCAGGGTAAGGTTATTCACCTCTTCTTTTCTCTGTAGATATTTTTGTTCAAAGGGGCAACATTTTCTGCAGCTCTTGCAAACTTGTCCCGTGTGACTTGAGCCCTAAATATGATGGTCTTAATGGGACTGTACTGCAGTTCCTTTGGGATTTATTGAGAATATGAATAATCTTGTAATTCAGAGTCACTGCAGACTTCAGAGGACCATCTGTATTTCCCTGTTTTGTGACTGTCTACGCTTCTTAATAAGGCAGCTCCCTTGTTCCAGGCTCCATATTCTGTACAGAGATATGATTCTGGAGATAGGTGTTTGTTGGTTTTTTTTCCTGAAGCTTGAATAATAAAACAAATGCATGAGATGCTGCCAGCTGTACTATCTCCTTTTCTGAGCTTTTAGCTGTGGTGTTTATTTTATTCTTTGTTTAAAATATTCTGAATTTAACATAGGAAATTCATTGAAGATAATGTAAAATTAAGAACTGTGATACAGACAAAAAAATCCCAGAACAAATCAAGAGTTTTCAAAGTATTTTCACTGGGATACAATAGGAATACTAATAGATGTTAGCTTTGTTTCTCTGTTTTAGAAAAAATCTGTCAGTGGAATTCATTTTATCTCTCTTTTGGTCTTCTCTTCATTTAATTTTGTCTCTCATGATGTTGTGTTTAGTTAAATTAAAAAAGATACCCAGTTTAATGTTTGAAACAGTGATGCCATCATTTCAAAATGAATTTGTCTTATCATAGACTTTTAATTGGAATGCAACATTATCAGGTTTTGTTCAGAAGTATTTGGGTTAGTAAATCTGCAGGAGACTTTTTAAAAGACTTTACTTCTACCATTGGTGGATGAAAAGAACATTGAATTCTTAGTACAGTATGCAATCAGTAATGCATGAGTAAGAAAATAATTTAGTTTGTTTGGCATTTACACTTCAAAAATTGATAAACGGAAATCTAAACCAAATCCAACAGTAGTACCATTTCCCACATAAAATCTTCATAAATATATAGGTTTTTCCCTCAATGTACAGCCAAGACTCTGGCAAGAGTCTAGTTTTAAAGTATTACTCTTAGCCTAACTGTTTGCTCTAGAAAATAAATGATCAAGTATTTGCAGAATATTGTTAAACATCTGCACAATCTCTTTAAGCCCAGTAACTGCTGAAATAACTTTTCTTTAGTCTCAGAAATGGTGAAAATAGGAGAGACTAGGAGCAGTGTTTATTACCATTATCATCTATAGTTGGCTAAAATGGATTCGTGCCAAAAATCCATTCATCTTCTTCAGTAGACTCTTAAACTAGTTTCTTCTACTAGCACCAGGTGGATCTACATAGGTTTTCCTCTTCAGAAAATTCAGCAGCATTTATCAGGGGTCATTGTTAAAACAGTGCATAGATGTGGTAATCTTGATCTACTTTGGTAAAAGCAGATCAAATCTTCTCCACCAGCTTTCAGGCATTAGTACAGCAACTGTTGAAAACTGTAAACCATGTACCAGGGTCAGATCTTGATGTGGTTTAACACCAAAATACATATAGTAAGTACAGTGAGAAAGACAGTTAACGTAAGTCATCTTTGAATGTCATGAAGACCAGTGTTGAACATTAGTGTTAAGCCTCTGTTGTATGGTTGAAGGTAATTTTTAGCCAACAGAAGAAATGGAATGGGAGAATTTCCTCTCATCAGGTAAACTAATGTCTTGCAAGAAATAGTACAACTGAATTAAAAGTGAAAATGTCAGTGGTGCAATAAAGTTCCCCTCTTGAAGGAAGTCCTACAGTATGATCGCCCTGGGACAGTCGTCTTGGAAGACCAGCAACTGTTCATTTCAGTAAGCAAGTATGTGACAAATCTAAGTATTGAATTCAACTGGAGAGTTTTACTCCAAAACTTTAACCAAACATTCACTTTTCTTCTATCTGTTTTCAGACCTAAACCTTATAAACTTGGTGAAATCACATGCATGCAAATAGTTGGCCTTACAACTGCCAGAACTTCTTGGGCTATTTTGTCAGCAAAGCAAGACTAGTTTCTCTCTTGATGGGAGAAATCTGCTGTTTTGTGAGCAACAAGGGGTAATTCCCACTTTCTTCTATGTTCTTATTCATAGAACTCAGTAGATATTCAAAAAGATATTTTTACTTAACAATTTATTTTTAATGTAGTACACTACCAACCTTTCCAAAGTAGTGCTTAGATATGTCAGTCAAAATTAAGTCTTAAATGTTTTGGAGACTGGATGTTTAATTATTGAAGAACTGTTATGTGTTCTCATCTACTGGAGTATAATGCCTCCTAGTGGACAAGATAACAGACTAGTCTTGAGTTAAAAAAATCATTGCCTGTACGTCTCTTACAACTTTAAAAATGTAATTGTGTATTTTCCACTATGATGTGCTTTTTTGTTATTCGAATTTGTAGATTCAAAAAAGGGAAAATATTTTCTTTTTTTTGTATCTGAACAGTTACCTGAAAGTTCTCAAGTCGAGTATTCCAAGCTGATGTAAAAATAACTGCTGTCTCCTTAAGAAGGCAGTCATCTTGACTGATCTGTGCTGAAATGGAAATTGGTCATGCTGAATTTAAAAGTGCTCTCACTTCATTTCTGATGACTCTGTTTTGTGTGCATGCATGCCTCTCTACATAATTCATGTTTATGTATAAACACACAGGCAATTATATATATATTTACATATGGAGGGTGTGTATGTTTCATATCATCAATGATACTACATATAGAATATCTAATTGGTGATCTATTTTTATTTTTCCTTAGTAATCTACACCAGTGTAAGTTGGTCATAGGTGGTGGACAAGAAGTCACTTTCAAAAAAAATCATTTATTTACCCATCTCATTTGGAATTTTTTTAAATATTAATATGCCTTCATTACAGACTGAAATCGTTTTCTGCCTTTTAGCAGTGAAATCTGATCTTTAGTATTACATTTAATATGCTTATGATTTCAGAGACACAGCTGGATGTTGATTGAGTCCTTATATAATATCTTTTCTAACAGTAACGCAAATTGATGTACTTATTGTTTTCTTCCCAGAATTATTTGCTGTAAAGGACAAAACATATCGGACTATTTCCAGAATGTTCAGTTGAATAATACAAGAGTATAGTATAAGATTATGTTGAAGAGTTAATACTGTCCTGCATGTTCATGTCATAACAGAGAAAGTACTTCATTCCATTAGGTCTTCTGTACTTTATATGTGAAGTCAAGGCAACTTATTCATTTAAATTTTTTCCAGATAGTTTTCAATTTATTTTTCCCTGGTCATACTATAATTAATATTCTATGTTTCACTCTCCCTTCCTTATCCCTTTTTCTTTTACTTAGTTGATTTCTGAATATTTCCCTTTATTCCTGTGATCTTTTCTTCATAGCGGCACTGTCTCGGTGAAGCTTTGCATAAATCTATCAGCAATGTAAGTGATTTGCACTTACAACTTGTAAATAGGGCATGTTTGCACTAATGAATTTGCATATCCTGTATTATTGCTTTAAAGCTTTTAGCTTGTGAAATAGAATATTTAATAATTTTGAAGAGGAGAACATGTTTGCTGCTAGATATCAAAAGCTTGTGTCCTGCATCCACTCATCTATACCATCTGTGTAAATGTATGTATCACTGGACATCAAATATTATATACGTGCTCATAACATAAGCAACATTTTTGTGTCATCATTAAAGCAAGTAAGCTTGTGGGCAGTGCAAATGTGTATAGTGGAGCTTTCTGCAAAGCATGAGCTCAGTGTATTATAATTTGCAGTTTTGCAGTGCAAGTTATAATTGTAGCCAGAATATTCTTTTATTATTACTATTATTAATTTTAACAATATTTTTAATATGCTGAAAATCTTAGATAAAAGTATGGAAAGTGTAGAGAACAGTGTTCCATTTTCTTTTGACTCTTATACAAGAGTATTCAGACATGCTAAGAAACACTAATATTTAAAAATATTAAATGAATTATTATATGTATTAAATAACCAAAATAACATGTAAAATTATGTATTCTTCTTAAAATAACACTTTTAAAAAAATACTTGATGTATTGGAATGGTAGGCTTATATGACTTGGTTTTTAGTCGTTTAAAGCTTGTTTTCCTGCATCTATTTTATAGTCTATTGATGCAGATAGGCTCCTCCAGAGATTAATTCATTTCAGGCTGTGGTTTTGCAGTCACTTTAATCTGAAGAAAGTCCAAACTGTTCTTGAGAAGGATGTTCTTCTAAAATGCCTTCTCAGCCAGTTGTCAGACTTGTATCAAGCATCTCATTTAAACTGTTTCATACATTTCCAAGAAGGAAAAGAAAATTGTTTTTACTTTCCTTGCTTAAAAGTTTTATGTATGTTGCAGTAAGAGTTATGGATCAGGGACTTACGTAAGAGAGAGATTAACAAGTCTCAAATCTCTTTAAACAAGTCGCTTCGAACAAGTGAAAAACATGTTTAGTCTTGTCTTCTTCATAAGAACCCATACTGATTTGACTAAAATATCAAATTCTAGTCCATTCCATTTGTATGTTATAATGAAAGGCTTTTTAGAGTTCCATTTTTATATTACCTGAGGTTCTGCAGGACTGAGCAGGACTTCCCCTAGAATTATGCCTCCTTGTAGCCATCCTATGGCTATAAACTGGAGCATAGGAAGTTCCACACCATCCACACCAATATGCAAAATAACTTCTTCACGGTAAGGGTGATGGAGCACTGGCACAGGCTGCCCAGGGAAGTTGTAGAGTCTCCTCTGGAGATATTCAAGATGGTCTGGATGCTTTCCTGTGCAACCTGCTGTAGGGAACCTGCTTTGGCAGGGGGGTTGGACTCGATGATCTCTAGAGTTTCCTTCCCATCCCTAAAATTTTGTGATTTTGTGACTGTGAAAGGTGAAACAGTGATGAGAAGCACAAGGGATAGATGTGTGGTGAAAGCAACTAGTAAGAGTGGACATAACATCTGTCTAGTATCTCAGTGTTTCTATCACAGGCACTCAGAGAAAGATTATCTGAGTGGGAATGGTGGGATTTTCTTTGTATAAGGTTTTTGAGCAGTAATTTGTATATAAAGAACCGACCTAGTGCTGAATAATCTCTTAAGGGTATCCTATCCTTACTGCTCAATCCTATGATTCTGAAAATGGAGTTAGGAAGAAGAGAAGAGCAAAGGAAGGAAAGAAGCAGGGTAGAGTTACTGGTATACTGAATGGATTGAAGATGAGAAGCAGATGAGCTAGGACCAAGTTGTAACCGTGATCTTATGAAAATAAACAAATAATAAAAATTTAAAAATGTAAAAATTTACGGTTGGCCATGCAGGCAGAGGTGTGATTGACTGCAAACTGACTGCATCGGTGGAGTGAAACTCTACAGTTGAAAAGTATCCCAGATAGCCGTATTATTGGCTTGTCTAACCAGCACGGCAGCTCTAGCTGTAAGTGTGCTGCAAGGAGTTAGCTGAGAAGTGGTGAGGCTGTTGAGCAAATTAGAACTCCATGACATAAGAGGAGTTTTTGCATAGATTAGAAACAGGCTGAAAGATGGAATTAAATTCAGTTTTGCTGCAGTAAAGTTAGATAATCAGAAAAATTTTCCTGGTGTTCAGTATGCTTTCTTTTGTAGATTTATGTAAAGTAAGATGGTAAGTTTGTAGCTTCTACAAAGTTTTTTAGGGTAGGAAGGATAAAGATTGGCCAGGAGAACTGAAAAAAGCCAAAGGGACTTGGCAATAAAGTGACAGATGAAATTCAGTGTAGATAATGTAAGGTGATATACACAAGCAAAAAAATTCTATTTTCTTATGTAAACTAATAAACCTCAGCTTGACTGTTAGAACCAAAAAGAATAGATCTGGGGATTCCAATACATAATTCCATGAAAATATCACCTCAGTTCTCATTATCAGGTGCAGAAGCAATTAAATATTAGGAATATAAGTGAAACAGTACTATGACTGTGTGTTATGTACAGAGTAAATAGTGTGTGAAATCATGTTACAGTACAAAAGCAGAGTTTACCCTCTTCTTAAATAACTAGCTCCCTAATATTAAAAAGAAATAGTAGAAAAGAGGCTAAAGTGTGATGATAACTACAAAAAGGTTCATACAAGAAGTGACTAAATAAGTGGAAAACTGTTCAGTTTGAAAAATACAATAAGGAGGAATATGATAGAAATCTACAGAAACATGGGTAGAATAGAACAAATGAAAAGGGAATTTCTTTTGACTTCTATTTCAAGAGTTAGAGATCATCATATCGGTAAAAGGCTTTGCATGCGTAGTTCAGATTACAGATGACGGCCTTCACTGTATTTCTTCAATTGTAGCTAATTTCCCTCAAAGTTATCTGAAATAAAATACTGTGGATACGGTATACATGGAAGCTAGTGTACATATATATTCAGATACAAAGACCTGAGGAATTTGAAGTGCAAGTAGCTGTGGTCATTTCATTCAAATTAATTTGTGTGTTTTGCTTTAGTACTAATTTTACTTTAAATGTAGCTTCTGGCTTCCAAATCTGCTTAAGCTGTTGCCTTCTGAAAAAAAACATGTTCAATAATAATGCTCGTGCTGCAAGTTGTCCCTGATACGCTATTAGTTTATGTTAATTGATGAATTTTAATGTTCTGTAAATCAATGAATTGATTTGAATTTTCTTTACTAATTTGTCAAAATTAGTTGTAAGATGCGCTGAATCAAATGACGCTATCAGACTTTTCATTTGCAATAAATTTGACATAATTCTCTGAGGCTTGAAAAAATCCTTACTAGTTCAAATTCTTTATCCTGTGACAATTTTATTTTTCTTTTCTTTGAGCCACTGCAACAAAATTCATTTTTAGTAAAAATCTTGTTTTCAGAATTTGAGGATGTGTCTTTATTGTTTGCCTCTTAAGAAAGTAGAGTTTTAATATTTTCAGTCTGAGAGGATGCTCTCTGATGTGAAGAGCAGTGTAACAATATTACAAAAATGAAAGGGGACTTTTCCAAAGAGTGCAGTGTACAATAATGAATTAAAATTCTTGTTCAGTGAAAAGCATCGTTTGTAATAATTGTTTGTAATACTCACATAAGAAGATGAGTATTTGTGACTCAAGCTGCTTTGGTGTTAGTTAAAAAGCAGCAGAAAAATCAGTCTTATTGTACTACTGAGCTAACAACATCAATAGGGATCCTTCAAGTGCAGTATTTTACTTGTCATGTAGAGTCCTAAGCCACTATGTCTCTTAAAATCAAAAACACACTGGTAAGAAAAGATCATACCATATCAAAAGATTAAAAATAATAATGATAAATATCTCTTAAACTATACTCCCCTATGGGCTGCAGGATTTTCCGTACAGAACTGATGTAGTCTTGATATGAAAAGTAGCTTATTCTAACAATCAGACATTTGATTTTAGACCTTGATAGTGTCATTTTTATTATCTCTATGCGAAACTTAGAATTAAATTTCAATAATTTGGCCATGAACAGTTATGTTATAGGTTGTACAATAGTACCAATATATCAATGTGATGACCCTTTTGGAGCTACTTGTGTGTAATGATTATATCCCTGAGATATAAGTTAAACAACAAATCCAGTGAATGACTGCTTGTGCCTTGCAGTTAATATTTTTTAATTAACTTTCAGGTGTTTTTTTCTTTTGTTTTCTTTTTTGTTTGTTCAGTTTAGTCCAGTTTAGTTTTAATGACTAACTGATATTTGCTGTTCTGTGGATTAGATCTCCTTGCTGAAGCAGAATCTGGAGATGCAGCTTTCCCAGTCACAGAGCTCTTTACAACAGCTGCAAGCCCAGTTCAGTCAGGAGCGACAGAGGCTGACTCAGGAGATCCAGGAATTAGAAGAGGAGCATCAGCAAAGGCATAAGTCACTTCAGGAAGCCCATATCCTTGCCTTTCAAAATATGGAAGAAACAAAAGAGCAAGAACAAAAGGCATGTTAATATGGATATCCCTTATTATGTGGAGAATGTTGCAAAATTAGCAACTTAGATATACATGGAAAATCAGTAAAGAAAAGTATTTTCATAAGTACTAAATTTCCTTTTCTGGTGATGAGTCTTACAGTAACATTATTGTCCAGTTAAATCAGATTAGGACATACAGAAAGTCATCTCTAATACTGGCATTATTTCACATCTTACTTTATATTCTAGCAGCCTGTTAATAATTATATAATTGTACATATTTATGTATGCACTCACCTTTTTGTGTATAGTGCATATAGTGTATGCATGTGTAAGTATATAATTATTACCAACACACACAATTCTTAACAGTAATTTGAGATTCTTTTCTCTTATATTCTGGGTTTGATTTGGAAGAGGCTTATTTTAATTTAACCTTAGCTTAAACAGAATATTTTAGGTGTGATGTTGTTCTGGATATGAAAATTATATTGCGGGTTGCAAAACAGTTTATACAATTTTTAATACAGTGAAATTACAGAGCATAGTACTTAGTAGGGTGTTTATCTTTTTTATTTTTTAGTTTGGATCTGAAGTGTACCTTTACAATGAATTTCTTAGTTGTCTGCACCGAGTGCTGGATAACTTAGTGAGAGAAGAAACCATGAGAACTATCCGTGCCTTTTTTTAATAGTTCCTAGAGTATGACAGTACTTGTTAATTTATTGTCTAATATTTCATAATTCCCAAGGCTGCTATAGAATTAATCTTGACTGCTTGGATTTTGTAGGAATTAGAAGAGCGTTTACAACAGAAGCATTCAGAAGAACTTCAGGCACTGAAAGAAACACACAAACAAGCCATGGAAGGTTTCAAATTGGAGATGGAACAGGAACTTCAGACTCTACGATTTGAGCTGGAGGATGAAGGAAAAGCTATGTTAGGTACACTTTTTTCAAACTTGCAGTTGGATCTGAAAATATTATTTCGACTCATACAAATATTCACTCTCGCACATGCACGCACACACCTACCTTTAAATGTGTATGTAATGTCACTGTAGCATATCATAGCGTCAATCAGTTTTGATGTAATTATTCTTCTTAAAATCAGTATAAGCTTTAACAGGTAAGTCAAACTTGTTCACTTTTGAATATCTTGCCATTAATTTTTTTGGAAGGATTGAGCAACTGAATTTTGTGAGGTGTGTCTTGGAAAATAAAAGGAATAAAGTGATGGAGTGGTTGCTTGGATTTCTCTGTGCACTGACTTTAAGAGTATGAATCCTAATGCTCCATCTCTGTAGTAAAGAAATATTTGGCCAAAACATTGATGACTGATTTCATTGATAAATTGAATTTAAAATTAATTGTATTTTGTGCTACAGAAAAAAAAATTGAACTGTGCTTGGAAGGATGCAATGCTTTAGCTAGTTTAAGGATTATGTAGCAATAAATAAGACAAAAACATAGGAAAACAGTGTTTGTTCCTGGTTTATTTTCTCAATAATGTAGATGAAATGCTGTTTTTCATTCCAAAAATGAAACAGGGCTTTCACAAGCAAGTTATTTTTGAAAACATAATCTTAATGTATGCAATATAGATGTACGTAGTTTATAATGTAATAAGATAATGAAGAGGTAACAGTTCCATGCTTTTTACTCTACAGCACTTGAATACTTCTGCAGTTTTGCATTTTTGCTAGATGTATAATTTACAGAGTCTCCCCTGCCATTCATACATGCACACACAATTTTTCTGCTAACAAAGCAGCACAAGTCAGTTTTGGAAAGGAATTAGAATGAGGCAAGGAAGATGTGTTGGTTAGACATATCTGAAAGGTTTCAAATGTGAAGAAGGTTTGATGGAGGAAAATAGATGTCTGTGAGAGGTGAAGATTAAAGAGTACCAATGGTGGTATAACATAAAATGGTGAGGGTGGAAAAATGCAGGAAGAAATTTCATAAAAGTGGAAAAGATGGTCTGATACTGAACATCGATATGAAAGACAAAAAGACTCCTGTGCAAGGCAGTAAAGAAGCAGGAAACACGGAAAAGAAGACAAGGAGGATATCTTCTGTGGCGTTTTAGTAGTCTACAATGTAGAAATGACAAAGGTAGTATGAAAAAAAAACCCACAAAACTGCATCACTTCAAATAAGAGATAAGTGCACAGAAATTATTTTCCTTTTCACAAAGGAGGGAAAAGGAAAACATTAGAAATGCTGCAGAGAAAAAGTAACAGCATAATTTTTTTTAGCATAGATTTTTTATTAACTGTCAACAGTAGCCAAAAACAGGATAAGTAAGCTGTAAAGTAACTAGTTACATATTTGTAGAAAGATAACTTTTTCTAAGGACTATGACATTTCACCGATGTTTTCTGTCTAACCCCAGCTTTCTGTCAGTGTTATGTGTTAATCAGTTATCACTGGGAATGCTGTGGGGTTTTTTTGTGGTTAGATATGATCAATTATCCTCTGAGAAATGAATATCTTATCTTGTACAATGTACATCAGAATAAAATTTCACTCCTGCTAGGAGAGCTTGTCTCCATTGCCAGAAATCTTAACTTCTTGTACTAGTTCAGCATCTTTTACTCTTCAGTTACGAAGTGCTAGATCAGTTTGCCCAGGCCCCCATCCATCCTAGCCTTGAACACGTCCAGGGATGGGGCATCTGCTTGTCTGCAAATTGTGCTTCCCGTTTGACTGAGTTTGTATAGGTGGAATTTTACAATTGAGAATAGAAGTGTAAACTAAATAAAGGCAACTTCAGTCTAAATTCTTCCTGAATCCGACTTCAGGGCTATGTTAGTAACCATTTATTATTTGAGGGCTTATTTCAAAGCCCACTGAAACTGGTGAAATTTATTTCAGCAGGTGGATTGTGATTAACAAAATAACAGGTCCTAACTGAATTTGGTTCATATGTAATAGATATGTGTTAATATTATTATAGTAACTGATCTGAAAAAGAGCTGTAACGAGCGCTTGAGTTTATTGGGTCATCTGTTAAGTAAGCAAAGAGTCCCAAAACATTTTAAAAGGCAGTTGGTATGTATCTTACCAGCAAAATACAAATTTAATAAATGGGGATTTTATAAATATAGGAATTTCAAAAATGTGAATTGAAAGAGAAGAT
Source organism: Odontophorus gujanensis (assembly GCA_013399175.1). Lineage (NCBI taxonomy): Eukaryota > Metazoa > Chordata > Aves > Galliformes > Odontophoridae > Odontophorus > Odontophorus gujanensis. The sequence continues at coordinate 1,034,974 of VXAB01003756.1, read as the reverse complement.
TTGAGTTGAGGATTATATCCAAATTCTGCATATTGCAGAGGAAGCTGATGCAAAGAGATTTTTTCTAAAACAGAACAATGAATAATTAGAAAGGCAAGAGATGCTGCTGAAAAAGATCATTTCATCCTTGCTTCTGATTGACAGTAAAAGCTTAGCATGTATCTTGCCAAGGATGTCACTAGGGTAAAGAAAATAATTCTCTTAAAACCCAGAAAAATCCTAAATCTCTCTCTTCATCTGGTTTAATCTGTGACAGTGAAAAATCCAGATAACAAAGTCTGGTAAACAAGAACACTGGAGGTATAAAAAGAAGTGGAGAGTAATTACTAAGGTATATAAAAAATAAAAAACGTATCATCACAAAATATGTGAAAAATATATATTAATAGCAAGGAATATGTAACGTGGAAGTAAGTGACATTTGGAAAAGTTTAATGCAGAAATAGTTAATAATTTGATGTATGGAATGTCAGTGATGGCAAATAAAATCTAACTGGATAGAAGTTCTTTCTTCTTAATCCTGACAAACCTGTATTAAAATACTGAACAAAGCAAATAGTGATGTTTACAAGTAAGATTTCATGATAGATCTCATTTGGAGACTTCTTTAAGAAGTTCTCACAAGTTTCCCTTTACAGAAGTACAGAAGCTTTCTGTATCTGTAGGTAGAGATGGTTGAGTATGTACATATAAAACCCATACACAAAAATGAATGATTGTTCTGTTACCCATGCCTGACTAACAGCCAATGTATAAATATTTACATTTGGATCCCATTTTTAGTTCTGGTCATAAATATTCTACATAATAGGCTATACTTTTGAGAGATGGGGAACTCATCATTCTAAGATACCTTCTAATAACTTGTATTTTAATAACAAATAAATCTGTCTAAAACTTTGTGGTAGCAGAGCTCAAATGAGTTCAATCCATTTCGCATGGCTAGTATTAGCAGTGTTTGTTTAGTTAGCAGCAGTACTTGAAGGAGCTTGACTGTTATTGTTAACCAACAAATAACATTTGCAAAATAAACATTTCTTTTTGTTATGGTGACTAGCTTCCTTGCGATCAGAGCTAAATCATCAGCATGCGGCAGCAATTGACCAACTAAGGCACAACCATCAGCAGGAACTGGTAGCTGCCAAAATGGAACTTGAAAGAAGCATAGAACTTGGCAGACGACAGGTAGGAGATGCCTCTGGCAGTTTATTGTGAAATTGTTTAATCGGTGTTTGTTTTCTATTAGCTGGAGGCAGTAACTCATGAAATGTAAGGAGAAACTACTCTATCTTTCAAAGTAAGTCAGCACCAACCAGCAGTTAATGCATCCTCACTAGTTCGCCTGAGCTTTTCTTGCTTTGCTTTTTCATACTTCAGCACACTTTGTTAGAAGCCTGGTAAAGGCTATCATATCAGGACAGTTTCCTTCTAGAGTTGTGCAGCCATCTCATACCACACTGACTTTCCTTGGGAGGAACTACTGATTCTCACAAAATTCTACTCGTCCTCAGCAGCCAGCAGGACTTAAAAAGGAAAAAGCTATTTCTCTCTTATGGACAGTGATATGGCTAAGATGTGGTTGCTTAAAGGAAATTGATTGATTCAAACTTAAAATACCTTTTATTTTCAGGAACCAACCTGGAAAAGATAAATTAGCTTTTAAAGAAACCTAACAATTTCATTTTTGTTTCTCGTGTAAAAACTAAAACGCCAAATCCATTGTGGGCTACCATTGCTTTCAGCAGCAAACTGATTCATGTACTTTTATCTAACTTTTTCTTTTTTTTTACTTCACACAGAATCAGTTTTTCCACTAGTAATTAAAATTCAAAGCTTCATCTCTATAGAAAGGAAGCTAGATTTCTGAAAATAACAAAACAAAAATGCAACTTCTTAATTTGAATATAGAATAGGCATTTCAGGATTTGTTTCCCAATAGCTCAGTACCAGAGAGGTGTCATGCTTTTGGAAGTATGTTGTTTGAGGAAGCAGTTTTAGTTGCATAGACAGACAGAGATGCTCAAGGATGAGCCTTTTATTTTTCACTTCTTCCCCATGGGTTTTACAGCACGAACACCACAGGCAAAAACGTGTTGCTGTCAGCCATGAAGAACAGAGTTCAGTAGGATGTAATTTCAGTGTACTGTGTGTAAGCCTCGAGTCACTTAAACATGTAAGAAGCAAAGTAGACTTCAAGAGCATGTGATTGATCCAACCAAATGCCTAGTACTTTTGACCTCAGCACAGCGAGCTGCTGAGCACGTGATTTAGTTGTACTGAGGTCAAAGCGATCAGTTGTATTTTCATGTATGGTGATGCTCATCAGTTTACAAGATCAGAGCTGAACTAGATACATAGAAGTCAAAACATGGTGGTTATATTTTTTCATTTTTTGAATACTTAAATATGTGGATGTAGCTTTTCCACTGCTTTTTCTTTTAATTTTCATATAGTCTTTTTGTAGGGAGGAAGTGAGTTATCTTTAAAGCTTTATCTGTAAGGCTCGACAGTAAAATTTGTGTGTTAGGATGTATTTCTATTTCCTGGATGTGAGAAGACACAAAGCACAATTATACGTAAAACTACTATGAAATCTCCTCAGTTTTTCTGTCTTTACAAACTATATGGTGACTAATTATTGTGAAACTAAGAAGTGGAATGAATGGAAATAAGAAACCCTAAAAAAGATTAATTTTATTACCGGTTGTTTCTAAACTAAGGAGCATCATTATCAAAACCATTGGGATAGGATCCAGATGAGATTCTCAGATGTTAGCTGCATAAGAATTTGTTATGTAAAAGTAATGATTTTTATTGATTTATTGGACACAATGTAAATATTACATAGTGTAGAAGTGATATTTTGAACTAAGAAAGGAGTGAAAAAACAAATGTACCAACACACATCTTAGGTGTAGGCAAGTATCTTACCTAGATGGGCTATTTGGCATGTATGGAGCTGTGAGATATTTATGACTTTTGTATTTATATGTACATTAGATAGTAAATTTCTGAATCATTGTCTTCATGGACACAGAGCGTGCATCTCGTGCTATTTTGTTCCATTGTATGGTGTTGTAAAGAGAAAAACAGTTATGACTTCAGCTTCCCCATATCATATATTGTAGAGCTAGAAACTGCTAAATGCTAGCCCTGCATTTCTTAGTTGTATTTGTTTTTGTTGTTGTGTGCATGGGCAAAAGGAAAATGTAATGAACTACATGGAGTTTAGTGGTAATTTCAGTGTCTTAAATTCTCTCACAGATGGAGTTTTCTTGCTGTCTAATTTGATTTCTTCATTATTTGTACTTGCATGCAACAGAAAACAATACTCTTAAGTGTTGTATGGAAAATTCTGGTCAGATATTATCTTCCACAAACAAGTGTCGTGCTTTCTGAGAGGCAACTCTATTAAAATACTTTTTGCTGCTGCTACTTACAGGAGAAAGAATTTTTATGCCGAATATCAGATCTACAAGATGAACTGAGACATCGAGACCATCATATAGCTGAACTGGACAAAGAGATTCTGCACCTTCATGACAATATAAGTGCATTGACCAAGGAACTAGAGTTTAAAGGGAAAGAAGTCCTTAGAATACGCAGTGAATCTAACCAACAGATCAGGTATGATTTTTTTCACTCTAAACTCAAATGTGTAGTATCTAATGTATTGTTTTACTTAAGATACCTCAACATTTGCAGCTTTAAATGTATCATTTTCATCAAGTAATGATATTTATTGTTATTTTTCATTCAGAACAGCTATGCCCAATACTGGTACAGTTAGCGAATATTACCATACATTTAAGCTGCATTTCAGTAACACATTTTGGTGTATTTTAGTATCAGTCTACTCCAGTATTTTTGTTGTTGTTATCTGGTTATTTTTTTTAATTCATTATGTTTGTTTATTTTAAAAAGCATTAAAGGAGATGCATTTTCAATGAAATAAGCTAGGAGATTGGAGGACAGTAAGTAGTAGGTTTTGATGGATCACTAAGTCCTTTCTGTGTTGTCCGGTATTGTGTAAAAGCCATTAAAAGAGTGGCAGAAAATCATGATGAACAAACCAGTCTGATTTTAGAATAACTCTTTTTTTAACAATAAATAAATTGAACAGGATGCATGAGCAAGATTTAAGCAAGAAACATGAGAAAGAGCTGGATGTCTTGACAGCAGATCACATCAGAGAGAAACAAAGCATGCTGGCAGATTTTAATAAGACCCAAGAGCTGCTCAAGGAAATTAATTCAGCTTTACAAGTTTCGTAAGTTTTGTTGCATTAAAAAAGTTTGTGTGTAGTTCATTCTGATGTCCGTAAGTTACTGAAAATATTGCAGAGGTACAGAGGTGCAAACTACTCACTCAAATATGGGAACTAATATTGCATTTGTTGGCGCAATTCTTGTAAGCTTTAGGATAGTTTAGAGATAATTATTAATGATTTGAGACAAAAAAAAAAAGTAGGAAAAATATTAAATCTGTGCGGTTCCTTAGAATATTGGGTGAAGTATGATTTCAGGTGTTTTGGGTTTCTTTCAAACATTAATATGTCGCTTTTGAGAATACAGAAGTTTATTCAGCAAGCTTACAAACTAGTATAGTAGTAGTTATTTAAGTGTGATTATACAAAGTGAGCAATACAAAGATTTTCATGTTTGCTAACATAGGGATAAATAATTACTGAGATGGATTATACGGACTTAACAGAATACTTAAGAGTGCCTCTGAAACAAATGCCACTAGTGGTTGGACTACATCTGGGGGGAAGTGGTGTAGTTATATGTCGTCTAGTCAGAGTCTTCTTGTCTTCCATGTACTTAATTCTTTTTCCCTGTCTGTGATGTAACCCATTTGGTCTGTAACCTCAGCTTTCTGGCCAGGGCTCCAAAAGAGATTGAGAGCTTTCTGAAAAATGTGGTCAGTGAGGGATTTTGGGTTTGCAGCACAACTTATATGGCAGAGAAACTGGTTCTGAGTATATGATAGAAAACTTTTCTACGTGAATATCAACTAATAATGGACAGTAAAGCCTAAATTAATCAGATTAGGTCTTAATGTGAGCACTGAGAAACTGTAGAAAGTTCTGCTTCTTCCTTTGCTCATGTATGCGCAGTGCTGTGAATTGTGCATAGCTATGTGTCATACTCTGGGGATCTGTATACAATGGCTTAACCTAGCATAAAATGTATGCCCAAAACTTAAGCCATCTGAGCATATTTCTGTTATGCTGAGTCAAATGCAAATAAACTTGTTTTTTCACATCTGTAATTTATATAATAAATAGATTACATAACCCCGTCAAATTATGTACAGGTTATTTGAAGGTTATAAATGTATATATGCACTGTGCTTTCAGAAGCAACTCAAAGTTAAAATGATGTAGTTGTTTCTGAGGAGAAAGTAGTCACCTCAAGTGAAGAACGGTCACTTTGGTGTCTTGTGGAATTAAGGTGGAGCTGACTGGACACCTTAAATTCATATGTTTTTCTTAAGAATTTTTTTGTTTTTCACCTGAATCTCTTCTGAAATCTGGTACGCTGAACTACATGAACGCAGAATATGTGGGACTAGTATTTTAGTAGTTTCCCTTAGAGCAATGTTTAGCATTATGAACATTGTTTTAGAAATGCATGCACATATTTGAAAACATCAGGTGCCTTCAAAACGTATTCTTTAAGAAGAAACAAGGAGATCTATGCAGTTAGTTGTGCAGTTCATCTCTCAGTTGGCTTATTTCACTTCTCTCCTTTAATGCTTTCCCACTAAGCATTTCAAGTTTCCTATTTATTTATTTATTTATTTTTACCAAGAATCATGGCATGTCTTTTAATTCAGATATCCTAATATCCAGGTTTTGTTGCTCTTCTCTTGTAGCTTATTCCTTTATTTCAACTCTAATGGTACTAAGCTGTTTTTGCGGAGAGGAATTAGCAGTTAGTCTTCACTGTTCTTGGATATCTTTGTCCCAGTGTGTTCCACATGAACTGAGGAAGATGGTGCCAGCTTTATCTGTCTGTTTCTCCAGTATCACAAGCATGCAACTTTAATAGATGACTATTCTGAATCAGAGAAAATCACACTGTTTGCTTTTTCCTCACCAAATCACTTGCCAGCTTTTAAAATTTACATTAATATTAAATATAGTGCAATGTAGTTCCTGTATTATGCATAATAACCAATCTCAGCTATGTGTTCTGTAATTGTACTGTACACATTTTTTTTTTACTCTTTGTGAGTGCATTCTTCTCAGTCTGGCTTCCAAGAGACTTTTTTTTTTCTAACAACTAGTGCTGCATGCACAAAAAGGCTGTGAAGTTTATAGAATTTTGCCCAAAATTTTAGTTACTATAGCAAAGATTTTGGGTTTTGTTAGTTTTTAACTAGCCAAAGTTAATGGCAACATAGAAATTAATTTACTTTAAGGAAAAAAAGTCATATTCTGTTTTTATTAGCTGAACTCTCTTTTGCACAAATCAAAGATATTACTTTATTCACCCATCTTTTAGCATTTGATCAGGCTAAAGGGGTATTTTTCTTTCCTATAAAGTTTAGAAGAAATGGAAGAAAAATATAAAAACAGAGAATCAAGACCAGAAGACTTGCAGCTTATCTCAGAACTGAAAGACCTAATTGCAGAACGGGACCAACTCATAAAGAAATTGATTGTAAGACTTTTATGCTCTCTTGGTTCAGTATCTTAATACAGATGTTAATCTAATTCAAAGTGTTCAAAATGCATCTAAAGAACCAATCCTGATACCTTGTGTTTGTATTCTTTAACACATTGTCCCTGTGGTTCCAGTGTCTCATAACAGTAAACCTATTAAATACAGAGTTTTACACAATCAAGCACAGTACATTCTTACAAACAAATGTTGCAGTATGAATTTGGTCAGACATATCCTTTCTGCAGTCCTGAAATAAGATGCCAGCCATGTAAGCCATATAAGAAACAGTCTCTTCTATGAGTTATCTGAGAGGGTTATGAGAGATATATAACAAGAGTTCCAATTTCTTGATGCACTGAGTTTCCCCAAGTCAGACCTTGGCAGCCTGGCTCAGATCAATCTGATTAGATTCTAACTCAGAAACAAGAAGGAATGAGAGAAGTTCAAATTAACTATACTGAATCTTTATCAATGCACAATTAGAGCATATAGAACAGAACTGCATAAATAGAAATCATTTAATATTTACATATAATAATATATAAAACATTAAATATTAAATGTAACTTTAGAAGTATCCGTTTCTTTAAAAAATATAAGCATAAATTTGTTTGAGATCACTTCATAGGCAGATTTGGCCACTAAGTGATTGAGAATGCATAAAAAGAAGTTTCTATTTGTTCTTCTTTTTAGGAGGACAAAAAGTTCTATCAGCTGGAGCTAGTTAACAGGGAGACTAACTACAACAAAGTGTTTAATGCAAGCCCTAATGTTGGTGTTATTAATCCATTGGTGAAGGTATGTTCCATGGACTTCATTGCTAAAGTAAAAAAAAAGAAATCTAAAGTTAGCATATACTAAAAAGAAATGTGTGTGCATATATATCAGTCTTTCTTTAAAGACAAGCTCAAGACAAGGAACATCATTCTCCATTTGTCTTTCCTGATTTTTGTGCAGGTATTTATTTCTTTTGTGTATGTGTGTATGACATAAAACGGAGTTTCTCTTCACAAAACTCTAAAATCAAAATAGAAAAGAGTTAAGCTATAGAGAGCAGAAATGTAGCATATAATAGAGAACGAGTATGAGAAGGACATGGAATGAGACTGAGTGGAAAGGATAATGAATTGGAGAGATAAACGAGGTATGGATGGTAAGGACAGCAGAAGACAGAAATCAGCTTTCAACCATCTCGATTACTGCCACGACTTATATGAGTGAAAGAAAACACTTCAGTAACAGCCTGTTCCAGTTCTCTCCATCCTGGTGCATAGCAGCACAGAGAGGCTACTGTACAAACAACCATAGTAGCATCGTTGTCACTTAGAAAGCCAAAAGCATTCCTATATGAGGAACATAAGTAGTCCGTAGTTTGAGTACCTTCATTCTCTTTCTTTTCACAACTTAAGCAGTCAGAATGAGTTCTCTGACATTTCTTTCTTGCAATAGCTTATTTCACCTGCATGGAAAGAGAAGGTACTTTCCCCAGCTGTAGAGACAGGATCTTGGAATGGCTCTGAAGCAGAGGGCAGCCCAAGGGGCACGATGTAAGTGACTGAGATGTGCAGCAATCAAGGTTAACAGTGGCTGCAAAGTCCATGCTGGGAATAAATAGTTCACGTGTCAGAGAACAGCTGGACGCAAAACATCCTTTTTTTGCATTTGAGAAGTAGATAGCACAAAAAGTCTGATCAAGGTTAAATTCAGTATTGATGCCTCCATTAATAAGTCTGCATATCAGTGTCTACATGTGCACTGTGTCTAAATTCCTGTTACAGTTAAGGGTTAATTGATTAATAGTCAATGAAGCTTGGTGTGCAGTGGTCTTCAGCTTGGAGTAGATGCCCAGTTTAGGGTGAGCAGGATTTCTGTCTTGATTTCTCTCGGCTATATTGTTCCCAGTTGTATCAGTTATGAAGATTATTGCAACAAATACAGGCACGTATGGGATGAGTTCAAAAAAAATCAAGATATAGCAATTAAAGCAATGCAGTCTTGCACAATTCAGGGTTCTTTGACATAGGAATAATTTGATCTTGGGTCCGGTTTTTTGGTTATCAATTAAGCAGGTTGACCTGAACAAATAGGATGATTGGTCCCTGTCACTAAGAGATCAGGCTGTGTTATTTAGCTAAGCATCATGGTTTCACTTCAGATCAGAGTATTTTCACACCCACATAAACTCTGCCATAAATTGTCAATGTTTTCCAACACTTCAGGAGTCCAGCAGTCCTGGCAAATTTACCTGCCAATACATAACTTTTATGCATTCCTGCATAAAAGAATTTAGTAGTCCTGGTATTGTCTTTGCTAGGTCCAAACTAATTTGAATTCTTTGTTGTTGTGTGAAAAGTTATTCAGAAGTTTGTCTGAACCACTCCGTTATAAAGATGTGAAATTTAATCGTTGAGTATGTAAGCTTGTGTTTTGTGTGAAATCTGACGTGTTTGAGAGAAGGACTTCAACATCAGATTTCCATTGTGATAATTCATATATTTTTACCATATGCTTCTATCACTAAAAATTAAGACCTTAAAAAAGTCTTGAATGCCAGAACATTTTAGTTTTTCATTTCATGAACTGTGGAACGTGTTACTTTATCAAAGCACATACTATGTTTTATTAGAGAATGAATTACAAAGAAACTGAAAACTTCATTCTCTTTGTAATTAAAAAAGAAAAAAGAAAAACAAAACAGAAGTTACTAATTAATGCAGGCTTTGCACATCAATGCAAAATTGCAACCATTGCAGAATGTATTAGAGTTTCTCACATTTATGCAATGGATCTGTTCAGTATTATGTTGTTGGATCTGATGTTTTGTAATACTTTGCATGAATTTCATGGAAACGATACACACGGTTTTTCTCCAGATTTGAGTGCTTCAGAAGTATAGAGTGCCTTATAGAAAGTGAGATGCAATCTGAAGTGTTTCTTAAAGCACTTACAGAAATAAATACATTTTCCAGAAATGAACAACCTATGAAGTGCACAGATTTCATCACGGTGTGGTTTACACACAGTTTTAATTGCATTGTGGAATACCTTGCAGTTGTTTTCCATACATTTGGCTACTTATAGTTTTACTAAATTAAAAAGACCATTTTTCTAGTATAGCTTTCTGCTCATTAAATATATATTTAGTTTTATTTTACAAATGTATGCACCACTGCATTATCCTAGCAGCACTTGCACCTCTCAGCTTCAGAGAGGGCAGGCACTGAAATCAAAGCTAGCAGAGAACTAAAGAAAAATATTAGCAAACAAGCAGTAGGACTGTCTCCATTTGAACTCTTGACGCTCATGAATAGAGTAGCTCCTCTGCTGACAGCATTGATTATATACTCACTTAATAGATATTTCATGAGAATAAATGAGTCTTTTTTTAAAATAGGGTGTTTTTCATGATGTTATCATTGACGTGGAATATTCAGTGGAATTCAGGAAACACACATGGCATTCTGTCACTTATTTTTGAAGACCTAGAGAATTGTTTGAAGCATATTTATACATGAAAATATCCGTAAAAGCAGATAAATACTGATTCCTCTGCATGATGGGTTGTGGAAAGTAAAACAGTTATATCAAAATAAAAACTGTCAGTTTTTTGAGTCCCTTGAATATTATCTGTAGTATAAAGAGTATTAAGGAAGGAAAGGTGTTCAATTGTGCCACCTGGTGCCCAGAAGTGTTAGCTGGAGTGGCATTAGAAGTCTGGCCTTCTCTTTGAGCAAGAAACGGGACTCTCTTGCAGTGTTACTTTCATCTTCAACTGTATTGTTATGACGCTTGCTAACTACAAGGGCACAATTACTTTAAAAGAAATGCAGCTGCTTCTCTATGTTCTGTGTTTTATTGACCAAATGTGCATCAATAATGAGGTGAAACCTGTTAGAGAGATGTACTTTTTTTCATCCTTGAAATCTGCTGCGATTGTATTTGTCAGTAAAGCTATGCCACTAACACCACGAAAAGACTTAAGTAAAAGTGAAAGGTTTAACAAGGTAAATGGCAAATCTGAGGAAAGCTTACTGCCTTTGATGTCTTAGAATAGAGCAAAATGTTATACTGGAAGAGCTTTAAAAATAATGTGCTCATCAGTTGTTATACTAGATTAGAAATTTGAAAAGAATGGTGTTGTTCAGTTCTGGTCAAAACTAACAGTAGAACTACAATTAGGGAAAATAAATGTCCACTCTGTCCCAGTTGCTCTCCTTCCTATACAACTTCTCCCCCTTCCCCCCAAAAAGACACAAAAAATAATTCCTAAATTTGCAGATTTCCTCGACTGTCCTGGTACAAGAAGCCTTCCTTATATTTGTTATTTTTAATGCAGCAAAAGAAGAAGAACGATAAATCAACAAACAGGTTTGTGAGTGTCCCCAATCTAAGTGCTCTGGAATCTAGCGGAGTGGGCAATGGACATCCTAACCGCCTGGACCCCATTCCTAATTCACCCATCCACGATATTGAGTTCAACAGCAGCAAACCACTGCCACAGCCAATACCACCCAAAGAACCCAAGACGTTTTTGAGGTGAGCATTGCCTCACCAATCTTTTTTTTCTCTTTTTTTCTTTCTTAACTCAGGAAAATTTTGCCTTTGTATTGAGCTGAATCCCACTTGCTTCACGAACCTTTCAGAGGTACAAGTAATATTACGGAATTTTCAATTTTGACATTATATTTGTAACCTCTTTATAGTATTCCTTTTTATTGTAGACCTTATTGAAGTATAGTCTCACTTTTTCATAAGTCTTGAACTTTGAAAACCTCTCTAGATACCTTTACAGAATTCATGTGCTTCAATTGTTTACATATATGAACAATTGTTTCAAATGTTTGTGTTACTTGCTGATTGTCATTTAGAAATTGTTACTAGCACAGAATTTCTTTTATTCAGTATTATGTGATAATGGTTTTTATGTGAGAAAACGATTTTCTGTGCTACATGTATGTTTTGTGTTTCCCCTTTCCACCCCGGTAACGAACTGTTTCATAGGCAAACTTTACTGCAGAAACAGGAAGGGTCTATGCTTGAATGCTTAATGCTGAGCTTCTGGTAACTAAAATCAGCATTGAAGACTCAAGTCATTCTCTAATGAACTGAACCAATGAATTGAATTATTAACTTAAAGTGGTTTCTTAGATGTAGGCCTTTAATCTTTCTGCTTTATGTGGCTACGTATTAACGGCACTGAAAAGTGCTGTATGCTGTATTTAGTAGGTACCAATCTCTTACCTCCAAGTTGGCAACTTAAAGCAGTGTATGATTACCAGTTCCACACTGGGCTGCTAACCCTTTCTTTTGCTTTAATGTGGAAGGCCACAGACCCATCCACCACTTGTTATTAAAGGAAGCAAATAAGCAGAATGCAAAATAGATAAGAACAGTCTATGTCAACAAAACAATCATTCTTAAAAAATACTGTCCTTATTTTTTCCTGTGCATGTGATGTGCATGACTGTGCTCAGATACCTATAACGTGCATGTGCATGAACTCATGGACTGTGGTGATGAAGTTTCCATTCCAAAATTGTTTTGTTTTGTATTACCCGGTAATAGAGTAGGGATTATTTTATTATGGATTTTTATTGATGAAGAGACTCAATTATATTACGAAATTACGTTTTCTTGCTCATTCAGTGAGAATTTAAGTGGTTCAGAGAGGAATTTGCAGTGCAGCAATTTATTTTTTCCAGGCTATTAGAATATTTAAAATGTATGCATGAACAACAGTGCAAGTGATATTCGTGGTCAGTGTGAAGTATGAAAATAGTGTGTTACCAACCACTCTCTGTGAGCACATGTCTACAAATATGATGCTTGCATCATATTTCTGAAAATTAACTTTACCACGGGAAAAGGATGCTAAAAGAGGACCTTCTAGAGACACACTTTTCCAAGAAAGCCCTTTTTATTCTTCAGATTGTACACAGCTGTTCAGGAGATCTTAAATTATATTTTCCAAAATGTTATTTGCCCACCCTGTAATGTGGCTTCTGAATTGACTTGTCTGTGCTGCTGATGCTCTCCAATGGAGTGGATGATCACAGGTTCTATAGGGAGACATTAAATCGTATCCAGAGGCACGCAGATAACGACCCCAGGGAAAAACAAGATTGTTCTGTACTTGATGTTCTCTGTGACAAATCTTTTCCTCCTAACTTGGGTACTCCGTTCAGTTCCGGGTTAATATTTTTTTCTTTCTGTGAATTTAGCCCTCCTCAGACTGACGCTTCACCAGTGGCTTCACCAGATCCACAACGCCAGGAGTGGCTTGCCCGATACTTCACATTCTGAGAGATGATTTGTTTTTGTGGCACAGCGTGATGTGGACTGTTTATAAGAGCATGACCTTAAGTAAACCCTCATGTGAACAAGCTTTCCTGTAATTTGTCAAACACTGTGAATGAGAAAATATCCGTCTTTCTGATTTGAAAATGCACTGTATTTCATGTGATATTTGTTGGAATCACTTGACATGGTATTATATAACGTGTGTAATTATTGTTTTTACTTAAGATGGAAAGATCTTTAAACTTTGTAATTACTACATAATAAATTTTGGTAGAACAAACATAATGCTTTCCCCCTTTTTCCTATAAGTGTGTTTTCTTTTGCTTTAGGTAAGGCTTCCTTCCCCAAGAATTGCATGGTTGTTATTAAATACAATGTAATTTGTGAAGGGAAAAATTCTCTCTCTCCCCAGTTTGGGCAGGGTCTGTCTAATCCATCCCAATTCTATTCTGGTACTTTGTCACATCTGAAAAACCGTCCCCTTTCCAGCTGCTAAAAGGAAGAATGTAAATTCTGTGGAAATCAGTGCAGATGCTCAGAGTGATTTTGAGAAAGCCATAAAAAAAACAAACGAGAATGTTTTCATTGGGACAGGGTTTTGACATCTTAACCAATGCCCATGAGACTTTACCTTCTAGTTATTATCCAACATTTTGTCGTTGAATTTAAACAGCAACTATTGTCACAAACTGTGCGTTTATGTTATGGAGATGAACAAAGGCGTGCTTGAAACCTGTACAATACCATCCTGAGCATTTCTGCATTAATCCAGAGTCTACAGCTGGGGCATAAAGTCTTGCTGTAGATAAAATTCACATCTGAAATGATAAATAATCAAATTCAAAACTTTTTGCCATTTATACATACTAGAGATACAGATCTTTAAGAATTAATTACCTTCAGTTGTCTGTATTAAGAGTTGTATTGTCTAATATATGAACATGTTTGGGTTTTTTTTTCAGCTAGTGAGCAGCATTCTCCAATCTCCACCTTTTTTGATGCTGGTGTTGCTCCAGAAATTTGCTGCGGCATATGGATAAAGCCTGTTGTCTCTTTTATATTTTTTCATTCAGTGATTACCACAAAGTAACTCACACCGGTAGTCTCAGGGAGAAAATTGTCTCTTTGTTTTATGAATGTATTTTTAAGCTAAATCTCTTATCTTTTAAAAGCAGAAACAATTGTTTGAGTTGTTTAAATAAGGTTTTAGTTAGCATATACAAAAGGTCTTGATCTTTAATATTTCACCTGAAGCCCTAACTACATACGTTTTTTTCCCCTGTATGCACAAAGGTAAATACCCAAATGAATATACTTGCTAATTACAATGAGTTTTATATGTAGTATATGTATAAATGAAAAATTTGTATGTTTTCATATAAACGATATAAAATATTCTAAATGAACATTTTAAAACTTCTATCTTATAATTCTGCTTGAAAACTCCACTGGAAGCTGTACTCTGGTGATGCTGCTGTGAACTGAAGACGTATACAGGACTTTCTGTAGCTGGCGCACTCAACTGGAGGTATATGCAACTTTTTAATTTTAGAAGAAAGCCATATTGGGCAAAATGTCAGAATTCTTGGCTGTTACTGAAATAAAATACACTAGCTCATTTTGCTATAATGTTCTGAAGTGAGTGTTGTGTATTTTTTTCCTGCACACTTTGCAGAGTATATAAAGGGCTCTTCTGTCTTTTTCTCCCATCCTCCATTTCACTGTATTTTTGCATATGGAATAGTGAGCAATATTTGTAAGATGATAATATGTGCATTCACTTTACCTCTCCGTATTTTTAGACTTCAGTAAAAGGAATAACTAGGTTTTTTTTGTTGTTGTTTTTGGTGGGGTTTTTTTTTGCTAGCAAGCATTTGTCTTTACAAGAAGAAAATTAAGAAGATACCACATCTGCCAAAGTCAGCAGCTGTTTCATTATTAAGTCAGTCTCTTAAAAAACAACCTGAAGAAACTAGGAAAAAAAAACGTTTCTGTGAAACGGCATTGAGAAATCATGTAGTGGAGTATGCATTCTTAAAAGAAGTTAACACTTTGGATTAATGCAGGAGCTTGAATTATCACAGTACCATTGTTTGCAGTATGTGGTGTTCAGTTCTGCAGTCCATAGTCATAACTCTTGGGTGTTTTCTTGCCCTCTTATTAGTTCAGCAGGCACCTCTGAGATAAAGAGGGGCAGAATTAGAGAGAAATTGCATGATATTATTTAAAATGATGGATAAATGTTTTGGCTCTCAAAAGCTCTCTTGATTATCTGATACATTAAATCTGATTATCAGGACTTTGCATCCCTCTGACCTTTAACAGTTTCATGCAGAAGGATATTAACAATGAGAAGTCAAAGTGCAAATACAAAATAATGTAGTTTAATCCTTACTGTGCTTTCTTATGGAGGAAGGGAGTAACGATACTTGACACCAGCACAAAATGCAGAAGAACACTACATTTAATCAGAGTGTCAGAATAATCTGCCTTCATGCAGAAGTTCGGCCCTTCAGTCTGGATTGCTTAATTTGCTTCTGTGATGAGAGTGAAAGCCAGTGAATCTTCCAGGTTAGCAGAAAACAATGTTCCATTTTACGTACAAACCCTAATACCACAGGGAAAAATTGTGTCACAAGAATTGCATGGTTTTGTTCTGCAGCAGGAATTGTACCTGGACAGTATACTTAAGGGGAACAAAAAATAAACCCACAAGAAATACAACGACACAACTGAAAAATCAAGCTACAACTAGTATTGCTTTATCTGACTAACTCCTCCCTACTACAGTTTTTCAGTTACTTCATTACATTTACTGTACTGGCAATAAATTGCATACAGAATACACTCATACCATTAGAAATAGGGGTTGTTCAGGATGTCAGAGCAACCGCTTATTTTAAGACGTGAATATTGTTGCATGACTCCAGTGCTAGTCACAGATAAATGTCAATAAGTCTTTCTTGCTTATAAGGAAGGTGACTGAGTCACTCAGCTAAAGAGTGACTGTTCTGCACTCAACCTTTTCTGCAGAGAACAGGCAGCTTCAGAAGTGAATCAGCACACTTACCTCCTTTGATTGTACAAAGGCTGTAGAGCAACAATCCATTTAATTGCCTTAGTTGCCTAAATGTAGGTGTGAGGAACCCTAGTCTGTCTTTTTTATTAGTATTTTTTAGCTATCTTTAGGAAAAACAGCAGCTTTGAAAGATGCAAAATGACTTTCAGGAGTTATGTTGCTCTTTTCCTGGTATGCTCAACATAATTTGGTAACAGTACTGTTACTACTCTTCCTAAGCAAGTGATAAGCCATTTTTTACTCTAGTGAATCTATATTTTCTAGTATTTTGGCCTGACTACTTCCTGGAATTGAGCATTGATTGTATTGGTTTCAATTTTTTCTATACGCTGGCAAAATTTCCAGCGTATAGAAAAAAAGTATAACTGTATAGCAAAATCACTTCGCAGTTTAAAGCTTAATTACTTTGCAGTGTACTTTTAAAATTATTATTATTCTTTATAAATATTCTTTATACGCTCTACAGTAATTGGAAGTGCCTGTAGGTAGCACTGGGTCGTGTAACAAAACCTGGCAGCCCATCCGAAGCAGAACTTCTCCAGCCTGACTGTTGACACATTAACTTGTTGCCTGGCTTTCCTTTGGGCTCCTTTACTGCACTCCTTCACCGTGGTAATGCTCATCCTTTTAAAACACATGCAGTTCAGGCTTGGTTGGAAAGGACCTCCAGAGACCATGTAGTCCAACCCCGTGCCAAAGCCAGGTTGCACAGGTAGGCGTCCAGGCGGGTCTGGAACGTCTCCAGAGAAGGAGACTCCACCACCTCTCTGTGCAGCCTGTGCCAGTGCTCCGTCACTGCACTGTGAAGAAGTTCCCACGCACGTTTGCGCGGACCTTCCTATGCCTCAGTTTGTGGCCGTTTCCCCCCATCCTCTCACCAGCGCCAAACTTCCTTACGAAGCAATAACTCCCGCACTCTTCACGTCCCGGCGGCCTCCAGCGGGCGGGCGGACCTGCCAGGCCCGGCTCGGAGGGGCGGGGACGGGGCCGCTCCTCCCGCCGCCGCGGGACGGAGCCGGGTACGCGGGCACAGAGGTGGCGGCGGCCGCGCTGCAGGTACGGCTCCGCGGCCTACACAGCGCGCTGCCGCGCCGCGTTCGAACGTTGCCGCGCAGCCCAGCGGCGGGCCAGACCAGCGGCTGCCGTCACTTGTGCACCGAGGGCGGGAAGAGCAGGAGTGAGGAAGTGAGGAGCGCGGTGCCGCCCCTCGCGTTGGGCCTGCCGGGCCCTCCTTCCTCCGCGAGCTTTGCCCGAAGTTTTTCGATTCCCGCGTGTCGCTTTTGAACTGCTGCGCCTTGCTCGCCCGCGCAGGTTCGGCATGGCGCTGCGCGCCGAGCAGGTGAACCTCATCGGGCAGGTGTTCGAGTCCTACCTGCTGCGGCACCACCGCGACCACATCCTCGCCATCCTGCGCCAAGGCGACGACGACGCGCACTACCCGGTCCTCGTCGACGCCCTGACGCTGTTCGAGACCAACATGGAGATCGGGGAGTACTTCAACGCCTTCCCCAGCCACGTGCTGCCCATCTTCGATGGCGCGCTGCGCCGGGCTGCCATGGCGGTGCTGCAGGCGGCCACGCCGACCCAACAGCTCCGCATGAAGCACAACCTGCACACCAGGATTTCAGGTAAGCGGCGGGTTCTCGTTGCTCTTTCTGACTCTCCATGTGCCGTGATGCTTAATCAAGAGGTCGTGTGATGTAGATGTGGGCCGTATGGATGTCCCCTATGGTACACAGGCAGTGCTTAGAGGTTTTGTTACAGACTCAGGACTCAAAACACAGTCTTCTCATGGGAAATTACTCCTCATGCCATCACTCAGTCTCAAGCTGTTTGTCCTGGCAGCCAGACGGTCTAGCTAAAAGTTCTAGAAGAGTCTTTGTAATTCCTGACCATTCTTGCCCTGTGGCTCCCTCGTGCTGTGAGCTAGTTTGTGGCTCTAGCCACATTCCAGGAGAGGCAGAGTGCACATTTTGAGTTGTCTTGTAGTTTTATCTGAATTAGTTAAAACTATGCTTAAGTAATAGATAAAAAATCACTTATTGAAATGGGTTGTTGGAAAGAATGATCATTACTAATGGATTTAATCATTTTTTCACTACGAGTTCGTATCATGGAATCACAGAATGGCAGGTTTTGGAAGGGACCTTAGAGATCATTGCGTCCAATCCCCCTGCCAAAGCAGGTTCCCTACAGCAGGCTCCATAGGTAGGGTCTTGAATATCTCCAGAGAAGGAGACTCTGCAACCTCCCTGGGCAGCCTGAGCAAGTGAAAATATTTATACGCAGTGTTCTAGGATTCTTTTGCAGGCTTGAGCTGATGTGAGGGAAAGTGGTTTGGTTTATGTTAGGGATAAGAATGTTGATGTGGACAGGATGCCTACAGAGCTCAGAGAAGGATGCAGGCAGTATGAATAGGCAGTGGTTGGAAATGGGTAGTTATCCCTATCTCTCCTTCCCTGAGGAAGGAAGAAGTTGGAGTTGTCTGAATTCTAGCACCGTACAAATTTAATTGTGCCACTTCTCTTTTTTATGCAAATCCATTAAAGTATTTCTCCTTACCTTTAGCTTGAGCACTCATGTCACTTGTTGGTGGCCGTGGTGCCGCTGGTAGTTCAGTTTTACATGTTATTACTAATACACTGAAGCTTATTCAAAGAGGCATGCACTCAAATAGTTTGTGAAGTGGTCTGATATAATCAGAGCAAAGGCTCCCTTTTTCCCTGTCTAGCCTTCTGTCATTTTGATATTCACAGGGATAATCATAGCACGTATCCTGCCAACAGGGCTGCAGCTCTTTCCAGTGTAAGCTGAGAAAAAACAGATTTTTATTTTTATTTTATTTTGGCTAAACTGAATAAACACACAAACCTGTGGGAGAATAAGAATTTTTGTGGGGTTTGGTAGAAGCTATAAATGCCTTTGTTACAGTCAACCAGAAAATTACTTTATTTCTAGTTCTACATGACAGTTCATTTCTTTTCCAGATTACTTCCTTAATTCATCTACAGTGAGCTTAATGTTTAATATTTTCTTTAGACAGAAGCAAAAAGTCAAACACTGCTTAAATGCATCAAAGCAGAATGCTTCAACGTGTCTGAAACAAAAGATTTGATTTTGGAAATACTGATACAAGGACATTCTGCCTCTCCCTTACCAGCCAAAGCTACTGAGCACATTTGACCAAAACACACAAATAGCGTTGCTCCCCTTAGAAAAATCATTTTCCAGCAGATTTATTATTTACATATCCATTTTTTGTCTATTTCAGAAGTAAAACTATGATAAATTATTTTAAGAGAATGTATTTGAATTGATAATTACTAAATTCTACAGTTTCCAGTAAGATAACTTCTGAAGAGGCAATATTTTGATGCTGTCCTCAGCTGTGCATCCTAGAGAGCATTCATTTTTATTAAAACTTTGCAGGCAATTGAGTTACACTGATCTTCCTGAGGCTTTCAGCAGCTGTGCTGCTGTGGTGCCTGTACTGATGAGCACAGCAGTGGGATCCATCACCACTGCTGGCTGTTGGCGTGGAGTTAAAGGAGAGAAGTGACACGAAAATTTTGTCACCACTTATATGAACAGAGAAGTGACTTCACTCTGGTTGTGTTGTTAACCCTTCTCTATTCGTTTTCTGACATCTTCCTTGTGCTTCAGGCTTAACTGGATTTAAGGTCAAATGCTCACAGACTGTGACTTTAGAATTTGCTTAGGCTTGAGAATTCCCACAAGATGCAGAACTGTGCTTTTTTTAAGCCTGGGAATAACTCTGAACTGCAGTTAAAGCATAGCTAAAGGTTTGTATTTCAGATACAAATACATATTTCAGATACATTGAGAATCAAAGACATTTGCCAAAAGGGCATTTGAATTAATAGATAGATCTGAGAACGTCGGGTTCTTTTTTCATGAATGGAAACTGCTTTTGACTACTAAACTGTCAGCAAAATTAGGAGGGTAAAACAGCCGTATTTTCCGAGTATGATTAGCATCTGATACTTTCCGCTGTCAGAAACAAATTAATCACAAGTATGCTGCAGCAGTAGCTGTATCTAGTGTTAATAGGTCAGATGTGTTTCCTAGTCTTGCTGTTTAACTGCACTGCGAGCATATGTTTCGTACACGTGGTCTCACACTGCACGTATTTTCATTTAACAGGTTTGCCCGTTTGCCCAGAGCTGACTCGAGAGCACATTCCTAAGACCAGGGATGTGGGTCACTTCTTGTCCGTCACCGGGACTGTCATCCGTACCAGTTTGGTGAAAGTGCTGGAATTTGAGCGGAGCTACATCTGCAATAAGTGCAAACATGTTTTTGTGGCTAAGGCTGACTTTGAGCAGTACTATGCTTTCTGCCGTCCGTCAGCCTGCCTGAACGAAGAGGGCTGCAACTCAACCAAGTTTACTTGCCTCTCTGGAACAGCCTCTTCCCCTACCAGCTGCAGAGACTATCAAGAAATCAAAATTCAGGAGCAGGTAAGAAAAAGATTGAGAAAGGGGGAGGGTGTCATGATGTGGATGTCTCAAATACTAAAATAATGAGCTTGCTATGGAAGGTATCTGGGGGCTTAATTTCATGCTGGAGTAAGACAACTCCACTAATTTTAGTGAGCCTGTGCTTCTGAGTTAAGTTTATCCTTTTTTCATGTAAAACTTGTGCATGCTAAGATAAGTGGAAATGTTTCACAGGTTGTTGTTTCAAAAAAATGTCTGATCAGCTTACAAGAAGCCAGAGAACCCACCTCTCAGAGATTTTCAGTCAGGGAGTTAAAAGAACTGTAGGCACATGTTAACTAGACTTCCATTATTAGGTGCTTTTATCGAAGATCATACGAAAAGTTGAAGGTTACTATGTAGATTGAACTTCAGAGCTG
>VXAB01003756.1:980563-1013810 GCA_013399175.1 Odontophorus gujanensis | reverse complement strand
CCCCCCATCCTCTCACCAGCGCCAAACTTCCTTACGAAGCAATAACTCCCGCACTCTTCACGTCCCGGCGGCCTCCAGCGGGCGGGCGGACCTGCCAGGCCCGGCTCGGAGGGGCGGGGACGGGGCCGCTCCTCCCGCCGCCGCGGGACGGAGCCGGGTAACGCGGGCACAGAGGTGGCGGCGGCCGCGCTGCAGGTACGGCTCCGCGGCCTACACAGCGCGCTGCCGCGCCGCGTTCGAACGTTGCCGCGCAGCCCAGCGGCGGGCCAGACCAGCGGCTGCCGTCACTTGTGCACCGAGGGCGGGAAGAGCAGGAGTGAGGAAGTGAGGAGCGCGGTGCCGCCCCTCGCGTTGGGCCTGCCGGGCCCTCCTTCCTCCGCGAGCTTTGCCCGAAGTTTTTCGATTCCCGCGTGTCGCTTTTGAACTGCTGCGCCTTGCTCGCCCGCGCAGGTTCGGCATGGCGCTGCGCGCCGAGCAGGTGAACCTCATCGGGCAGGTGTTCGAGTCCTACCTGCTGCGGCACCACCGCGACCACATCCTCGCCATCCTGCGCCAAGGCGACGACGACGCGCACTACCCGGTCCTCGTCGACGCCCTGACGCTGTTCGAGACCAACATGGAGATCGGGGAGTACTTCAACGCCTTCCCCAGCCACGTGCTGCCCATCTTCGATGGCGCGCTGCGCCGGGCTGCCATGGCGGTGCTGCAGGCGGCCACGCCGACCCAACAGCTCCGCATGAAGCACAACCTGCACACCAGGATTTCAGGTAAGCGGCGGGTTCTCGTTGCTCTTTCTGACTCTCCATGTGCCGTGATGCTTAATCAAGAGGTCGTGTGATGTAGATGTGGGCCGTATGGATGTCCCCTATGGTACACAGGCAGTGCTTAGAGGTTTTGTTACAGACTCAGGACTCAAAACACAGTCTTCTCATGGGAAATTACTCCTCATGCCATCACTCAGTCTCAAGCTGTTTGTCCTGGCAGCCAGACGGTCTAGCTAAAAGTTCTAGAAGAGTCTTTGTAATTCCTGACCATTCTTGCCCTGTGGCTCCCTCGTGCTGTGAGCTAGTTTGTGGCTCTAGCCACATTCCAGGAGAGGCAGAGTGCACATTTTGAGTTGTCTTGTAGTTTTATCTGAATTAGTTAAAACTATGCTTAAGTAATAGATATAAAATCACTTATTGAAATGGGTTGTTGGAAAGAATGATCATTACTAATGGATTTAATCATTTTTTCACTACGAGTTCGTATCGTGGAATCACAGAATGGCAGGTTTTGGAAGGGACCTTAGAGATCATTGCGTCCAATCCCCCTGCCAAAGCAGGTTCCCTACAGCAGGCTCCATAGGTAGGGTCTTGAATATCTCCAGAGAAGGAGACTCTGCAACCTCCCTGGGCAGCCTGAGCAAGTGAAAATATTTATACGCAGTGTTCTAGGATTCTTTTGCAGGCTTGAGCTGATGTGAGGGAAAGTGGTTTGGTTTATGTTAGGGATAAGAATGTTGATGTGGACAGGATGCCTACAGAGCTCAGAGAAGGATGCAGGCAGTATGAATAGGCAGTGGTTGGAAATGGGTAGTTATCCCTATCTCTCCTTCCCTGAGGAAGGAAGAAGTTGGAGTTGTCTGAATTCTAGCACTGTACAAATTTAATTGTGCCACTTCTCTTTTTTATGCAAATCCATTAAAGTATTTCTCCTTACCTTTAGCTTGAGCACTCATGTCACTTGTTGGTGGCCGTGGTGCCGCTGGTAGTTCAGTTTTACATGTTATTACTAATACACTGAAGCTTATTCAAAGAGGCATGCACTCAAATAGTTTGTGAAGTGGTCTGATATAATCAGAGCAAAGGCTCCCTTTTTCCCTGTCTAGCCTTCTGTCATTTTGATATTCACAGGGATAATCATAGCACGTATCCTGCCAACAGGGCTGCAGCTCTTTCCAGTGTAAGCTGAGAAAAAACAGATTTTTATTTTTATTTTATTTTGGCTAAACTGAATAAACACACAAACCTGTGGGAGAATAAGAATTTTTGTGGGGTTTGGTAGAAGCTATAAATGCCTTTGTTACAGTCAACCAGAAAATTACTTTATTTCTAGTTCTACATGACAGTTCATTTCTTTTCCAGATTACTTCCTTAATTCATCTACAGTGAGCTTAATGTTTAATATTTTCTTTAGACAGAAGCAAAAAGTCAAACACTGCTTAAATGCATCAAAGCAGAATGCTTCAACGTGTCTGAAACAAAAGATTTGATTTTGGAAATACTGATACAAGGACATTCTGCCTCTCCCTTACCAGCCAAAGCTACTGAGCACATTTGACCAAAACACACAAATAGCGTTGCTCCCCTTAGAAAAATCATTTTCCAGCAGATTTATTATTTACATATCCATTTTTTGTCTATTTCAGAAGTAAAACTATGATAAATTATTTTAAGAGAATGTATTTGAATTGATAATTACTAAATTCTACAGTTTNAAAATCACTTATTGAAATGGGTTGTTGGAAAGAATGATCATTACTAATGGATTTAATCATTTTTTCACTACGAGTTCGTATCATGGAATCACAGAATGGCAGGTTTTGGAAGGGACCTTAGAGATCATTGCGTCCAATCCCCCTGCCAAAGCAGGTTCCCTACAGCAGGCTCCATAGGTAGGGTCTTGAATATCTCCAGAGAAGGAGACTCTGCAACCTCCCTGGGCAGCCTGAGCAAGTGAAAATATTTATACGCAGTGTTCTAGGATTCTTTTGCAGGCTTGAGCTGATGTGAGGGAAAGTGGTTTGGTTTATGTTAGGGATAAGAATGTTGATGTGGACAGGATGCCTACAGAGCTCAGAGAAGGATGCAGGCAGTATGAATAGGCAGTGGTTGGAAATGGGTAGTTATCCCTATCTCTCCTTCCCTGAGGAAGGAAGAAGTTGGAGTTGTCTGAATTCTAGCACTGTACAAATTTAATTGTGCCACTTCTCTTTTTTATGCAAATCCATTAAAGTATTTCTCCTTACCTTTAGCTTGAGCACTCATGTCACTTGTTGGTGGCCGTGGTGCCGCTGGTAGTTCAGTTTTACATGTTATTACTAATACACTGAAGCTTATTCAAAGAGGCATGCACTCAAATAGTTTGTGAAGTGGTCTGATATAATCAGAGCAAAGGCTCCCTTTTTCCCTGTCTAGCCTTCTGTCATTTTGATATTCACAGGGATAATCATAGCACGTATCCTGCCAACAGGGCTGCAGCTCTTTCCAGTGTAAGCTGAGAAAAAACAGATTTTTATTTTTATTTTATTTTGGCTAAACTGAATAAACACACAAACCTGTGGGAGAATAAGAATTTTTGTGGGGTTTGGTAGAAGCTATAAATGCCTTTGTTACAGTCAACCAGAAAATTACTTTATTTCTAGTTCTACATGACAGTTCATTTCTTTTCCAGATTACTTCCTTAATTCATCTACAGTGAGCTTAATGTTTAATATTTTCTTTAGACAGAAGCAAAAAGTCAAACACTGCTTAAATGCATCAAAGCAGAATGCTTCAACGTGTCTGAAACAAAAGATTTGATTTTGGAAATACTGATACAAGGACATTCTGCCTCTCCCTTACCAGCCAAAGCTACTGAGCACATTTGACCAAAGCACACAAATAGCGTTGCTCCCCTTAGAAAAATCATTTTCCAGCAGATTTATTATTTACATATCCATTTTTTGTCTATTTCAGAAGTAAAACTATGATAAATTATTTTAAGAGAATGTATTTGAATTGATAATTACTAAATTCTACAGTTTCCAGTAAGATAACTTCTGAAGAGGCAATATTTTGATGCTGTCCTCAGCTGTGCATCCTAGAGAGCATTCATTTTTATTAAAACTTTGCAGGCAATTGAGTTACACTGATCTTCCTGAGGCTTTCAGCAGCTGTGCTGCTGTGGTGCCTGTACTGATGAGCACAGCAGTGGGATCCATCACCACTGCTGGCTGTTGGCGTGGAGTTAAAGGAGAGAAGTGACACGAAAATTTTGTCACCACTTATATGAACAGAGAAGTGACTTCACTCTGGTTGTGTTGTTAACCCTTCTCTATTCGTTTTCTGACATCTTCCTTGTGCTTCAGGCTTAACTGGATTTAAGGTCAAATGCTCACAGACTGTGACTTTAGAATTTGCTTAGGCTTGAGAATTCCCACAAGATGCAGAACTGTGCTTTTTTTAAGCCTGGGAATAACTCTGAACTGCAGTTAAAGCATAGCTAAAGGTTTGTATTTCAGATNTTTTTCCCTGTCTAGCCTTCTGTCATTTTGATATTCACAGGGATAATCATAGCACGTATCCTGCCAACAGGGCTGCAGCTCTTTCCAGTGTAAGCTGAGAAAAAACAGATTTTTATTTTTATTTTATTTTGGCTAAACTGAATAAACACACAAACCTGTGGGAGAATAAGAATTTTTGTGGGGTTTGGTAGAAGCTATAAATGCCTTTGTTACAGTCAACCAGAAAATTACTTTATTTCTAGTTCTACATGACAGTTCATTTCTTTTCCAGATTACTTCCTTAATTCATCTACAGTGAGCTTAATGTTTAATATTTTCTTTAGACAGAAGCAAAAAGTCAAACACTGCTTAAATGCATCAAAGCAGAATGCTTCAACGTGTCTGAAACAAAAGATTTGATTTTGGAAATACTGATACAAGGACATTCTGCCTCTCCCTTACCAGCCAAAGCTACTGAGCACATTTGACCAAAACACACAAATAGCGTTGCTCCCCTTAGAAAAATCATTTTCCAGCAGATTTATTATTTACATATCCATTTTTTGTCTATTTCAGAAGTAAAACTATGATAAATTATTTTAAGAGAATGTATTTGAATTGATAATTACTAAATTCTACAGTTTCCAGTAAGATAACTTCTGAAGAGGCAATATTTTGATGCTGTCCTCAGCTGTGCATCCTAGAGAGCATTCATTTTTATTAAAACTTTGCAGGCAATTGAGTTACACTGATCTTCCTGAGGCTTTCAGCAGCTGTGCTGCTGTGGTGCCTGTACTGATGAGCACAGCAGTGGGATCCATCACCACTGCTGGCTGTTGGCGTGGAGTTAAAGGAGAGAAGTGACACGAAAATTTTGTCACCACTTATATGAACAGAGAAGTGACTTCACTCTGGTTGTGTTGTTAACCCTTCTCTATTCGTTTTCTGACATCTTCCTTGTGCTTCAGGCTTAACTGGATTTAAGGTCAAATGCTCACAGACTGTGACTTTAGAATTTGCTTAGGCTTGAGAATTCCCACAAGATGCAGAACTGTGCTTTTTTTAAGCCTGGGAATAACTCTGAACTGCAGTTAAAGCATAGCTAAAGGTTTGTATTTCAGATAAACCCGTTGAGAATCAAAGACATTTGCCAAAAGGGCATTTGAATTAATAGATAGATCTGAGAACGTCGGGTTCTTTTTTCATGAATGGAAACTGCTTTTGACTACTAAACTGTCAGCAAAATTAGGAGGGTAAAACAGCCGTATTTTCCGAGTGTGATTAGCATCTGATACTTTCCGCTGTCAGAAACAAATTAATCACAAGTATGCTGCAGCAGTAGCTGTATCTAGTGTTAATAGGTCAGATGTGTTTCCTAGTCTTGCTGTTTAACTGCACTGCGAGCATATGTTTCGTACACGTGGTCTCACACTGCACGTATTTTCATTTAACAGGTTTGCCCGTTTGCCCAGAGCTGACTCGAGAGCACATTCCTAAGACCAGGGATGTGGGTCACTTCTTGTCCGTCACCGGGACTGTCATCCGTACCAGTTTGGTGAAAGTGCTGGAATTTGAGCGGAGCTACATCTGCAATAAGTGCAAACATGTTTTTGTGGCTAAGGCTGACTTTGAGCAGTACTATGCTTTCTGCCGTCCGTCAGCCTGCCTGAACGAAGAGGGCTGCAACTCAACCAAGTTTACTTGCCTCTCTGGAACAGCCTCTTCCCCTACCAGCTGCAGAGACTATCAAGAAATCAAAATTCAGGAGCAGGTAAGAAAAAGATTGAGAAAGGGGGAGGGTGTCATGATGTGGATGTCTCAAATACTAAAATAATGAGCTTGCTATGGAAGGTATCTGGGGGCTTAATTTCATGCTGGAGTAAGACAACTCCACTAATTTTAGTGAGCCTGTGCTTCTGAGTTAAGTTTATCCTTTTTTCATGTAAAACTTGTGCATGCTAAGATAAGTGGAAATGTTTCACAGGTTGTTGTTTCAAAAAAATGTCTGATCAGCTTACAAGAAGCCAGAGAACCCACCTCTCAGAGATTTTCAGTCAGGGAGTTAAAAGAACTGTAGGCACATGTTAACTAGACTTCCATTATTAGGTGCTTTTATCGAAGATCATATGAAAAGTTGAAGGTTACTATGTAGATTGAACTTCAGAGCTGAAACCTCCTATCACCACGCATGTTGTTTCTCTAAATGCTGACTGAACATGGTGTTGATGTTGTGTGCTATTTCCAAGGAATAAAGCTAGCACAGAGGTAGCCAAGGTCAGCTGTAGGGGTGCAGTACAATCAGTGCATGGTATCTGCAAATGTTGTCATCCTTCTATCAACAATTCTATCAGCAGTTACTGAAAATGTGCTCCTCACAGAATTGGCATTTGTTTTCTGAAGCTTGCTCTGAGTGAATGGCCTCAAGGACAGTTTAGCTGAAGGAACAACAAACGGTCAATGAAAACTGAGAATGAGTACATTGTAGCCAATATTTCTATGTTTGTTTATATGTTCATGAATCCTTTTTAAGTTCTCTTCAGTTATTTCAGACTTCTAGTTTTATAGTGGTGCTGATCCATATAATGTGTATGTTACATGTATGAAAACAAATGTCTGAAATAGAAATCATACATCTCAAAGTTCAGAATAGAAAAAAAACAAAACAAAAAGGAATCTAACTACTTATTGGAAATAAACTCTATCTTGCATGATTATTTCTGACATAGTTTCTGACATTCTTGCTTGTTTTACAGTGTGACACAAAGATCTTCGTGATGGGAAGGGAATGTGAGCTTATTAAACGCAGTAGAGTTAAACCAAGAATGAGTTTCGCTCATTTCCTACTTAGTGCTGCGGGTAACTGTGCTTGTTCCGCCAGTGCTGACAGTGATGTGAACTGCCTGTGGCCATTTAGATGAATTTAGGTGAATTACACTTTCTAGGCCACAATACAGTGAGTAAATCTGGAGTTCTAGTTCAGTGAAGGGTTATCTAACCCATGGATGTGCTTTAGTACTCAGTTTTATTTATTGAATAAGTGCCTGAAAAATATCTCAAATTATAGCAACAGGAATGAGTTATTTCAAATGACATCTCTTAGTGAGGTTTTTTCAGCAAGATATTGAAATTACTCAGCACCTTCCAGGATTAAGCACCTTCAGCTAATTTAATACCCAGGTCTGTTTTCATTAGTATCAATATTAAATTTCCATGTTTAAACTCTTGATAGCAGTAGCGTGTTTACTGTGTTAAGTTCTGTGAGAGAAAGAAAGGATTGACCTTAGTAGGGGTGAAAGTTCCTGAAGACAGAGCAGCAATAACTGGCTTTTGGAAGGTGCTATTCTGAAGAAGTGCTATTCCTTCCTGTCTCCTAGGTTCAAAGACTGTCTGTTGGAAGCATCCCTCGTTGCATGGTGGTTGTTCTGGAAGATGACTTAGTAGACAGTTGCAAGTCTGGTGAGGATATAGTGTACATTACACATAATTGTACCATGAGTGTTTTTACTCTTCCATTTGAGTTCTCTGCCAGTTTGTCAGCACTGAGAGTATGTTTAATGTGATACATTAATCTGTCACGTTGCTGTTTCAGCTTAGAAGTTAGCATGGCAGTTGAAGACTAGTCTAGAAAGCATTGTATGGCCACATACTACATCCTGATTATTTGGCAGATTGGTTTTAGTTGTACTGAGAGTATGTTAAGCTTGTTAGTGTTGAGAACCCCAAGCTTTCACTCTCTTGAAGAAATGGACTGTGCCATACATACAGTGTGATGTCCCTCTGTAGGTTTGGAACACTGTGCAAACTAACATAAAGAATGCTGCATATGAAAAAGGCTGTTTGTCTCCCAAAAAGGAAGCTAATTGGTGTGAGGGTCAATAAGAATGGACTAAAAATTCTCATATCTCTACAAGAAATTCAGTGCTTGTTACTGGCTGTACTGTCTGAGAACACTGTGGTCAGAAGGTTCATGTGTGATACTGAAATTCTTCACAAAAGTTATCAAAATTCAAGTGTTGGCTCTTTTTGAAAGGAGGACACACAGGTAGGTATAACTGGAAAGACTTCAGAAGTAGAAGCAGCTTCCTACTACAGACATGAGAAGTCTAGTAAATTTCTGTTTCAATCTTCAAAAACTACAGGATTGGTTTTTATTGCTGTTTTGTTTTTCTGCATTTTTATTTTTGTTTGTTTGGGCTTTATTTTTCTTGTTGTTGGCTTTCTTTTTAACTTAGTAACCGTAACATGGGATCTAAATACACTGTTATCCATTACAGCTGACACATCCACGCATTTATTAGTTGTAATGGACTTTAGCATTTTTTGTTGGGTTTTTTTACCCGTTTTTGTTACCCACAGGAGATGACATCACAGTGTATGGAGTGGTAATGCAGAGATGGAAACCTTTCCATGAGGATGCACGCTGTGACTTGGAGCTTGTTTTGAAAGCCAACTACATTAAAGTAAATAATGAGCAATTAGCAGGTGTTACAATTGACGAAGAAGTCCGCAAGGAATTCGAAGACTTCTGGGAAAAGCATAGGAATAATCCCTTAGCAGGTTAGTAATTGAAAGCTTTAAAGTAGAACGCGTGATCTGAAATAGATGAAATCAGGAGTGACAGTACAACTGAGCATATATTTGCCCATATATTCCCACCACCAGTTCCTCCAAAAACACTTTTTTTTTTTTTTCCAGTAGAGGAATATAAAATACTTATTTTGAAATAGTACCAAACATCTTTCATTGATCTTCCCTCTTTTGAGATTTCTTATCGAATGTTTTGTGGAATGTTTATTAACAAGAAATGAATAAAGGAAGAAAAAGAAAGGTGCTTTATAAGCATGAAAGAAAAAGCATAGCCATTAGAAGTAATGTGAAGCAGATATACTTAGCTGTTGACTCTGGGGCTAGATCTGCGTCCCAAGTTAAGCTCTGAATAATTGCCACGCAGCTTAGGGTGTACTGTCTTTTAACCTTACTTTGAAATGCATAGCTCCATGATTTGAGTGCTGTGGAGCCTCGTATTGTGCATGGAGAGACTCAGTTGACAGTGGCTCCCAACAGCCAAAGTGTTTAGCATGTTGGCTCCTCATTTTACACTAGTCTGCAGTCTGCCACCTAGCAGTTACCAGGAGTTGTGTCTGGAACTCCATTCTTCAGTGACAGTGGGATCTTTGTTGCTGAACTTTCTCTGAATAGCGCTATCTTTTAAAACCTTGAAAAAAAAACTAAGTCTCTCTCCTTGAAAGACAAATGGGAGAAGAGCAGGTGACAACGTTTCCCTTAAAAATCAGATTACTTGCATGTGAAGTCAGAAATTACATCAATGGCAAACATTCTTCAGAACAGCATTTCCTAGAAAGCAGCTTAATTGCCTCCTACCCTGTTTGGAATGAGAACAGTTGTTACCACTCTTATGAAATTGTTTGGAATGTAATTCAGGATCCACTTTAAAGGTCCCAGGTAATCTTTCATTCTCAAGATGTTTTTTGGAGGTCTTTAAGGAGCAGTGTGGTTTTATGTGGTATTACCCATTCAGAACTAAATGGATGTCAAGTGGCTACAAGAAAATTGGGAAGGAAATTAGAAGAACTGTGACTGTCCCAAGGTGTTATTTTCAGGCTGTTTTTGTGAATTAAGTGTCCCCTCTGGTGAGGGCAGACATCAAACCTGATGAGTGTACTGTGTATGCCATTTCACAACAGGTTGTGTGTGTATATTTACTACTTTTCAAGAGATAGTGGTACCCAGTACTACATTTCATGTTAAGTCAATTCCTAGGTATGTCCTGAGAAAGTCTACTATGGCAGGCCAATAAGAGAACTTGGACAGGTGTTTTTACTTCTTCTGGATACTGTCTAAGAAGAAGCAGAACTGCCAAGCTGTTAATCACTGACAAGGCAAATGAATCTTAAGTTAAACAGAGGCATCTATGGAGTTAAATCTTGAGTTATGCTGTGGCTGACCAAAGTTAGATTTTTTTCATTTTTGGACAAAAGTGTGTTAATTCCCTCAGAAGATCTTCATAGGAGACACATATGCCTCAAGTCATTATGGGGTGCCTACATATTTTGCCAGTACCATGTACTTACATCCAAATTTAAAACATTGTGTTAGGAACTCAGTATTAGTTGCTTTGTTTTATGCCCTAGCAGTGGAATTAACATATGACATTAACTCTGCAATCCCTTGCATGCTGTTGGGTATCATAATTTCAAAGGGCAAGCCAACGGATTTACCATAGCAGATTAAGGAGTTCTTTTGCTAGAAAGAGACTATGGGAGGGAGGAGAAAAGGAGGAACACACAGAAGGGTCAAAGGAGAAATAGAGTAAAGATGGTGAGAAAATCACAGAATTTTAGGGGTGGGAAGAGACCCCTAGAGATCATTGAGTCCAACCCCCCTGCCAAAGCAGCTCCCTACAGCAGGCTGCACAGGAAGGCATCCAGACAGGTCTTAAATATCTCCAGAGAAGAAGACTGCACCACATCCCTGGGCAGCCTGTGCCAGTGCTCTGTCGTCCTCACTGTGAACTGTGCTATACCTGCATGGAGACATGGGTAAATGTACAACACACCAGTTTTCAAGGGGATATTTTGAAGTGTGGAAAAAATGAAGTTTACTTCTCCGCAGCCTCTACACTTTTATTTGAAACAAAAGCAGTAGTGTGATGACATTTTGTTCGTGCTTTTAGATCATCCATCCATTCTTTAAACCGTGATAGGATTGGCATTACNCCCTCAGAAGATCTTCATAGGAGACACATATGCCTCAAGTCATTATGGGGTGCCTACATATTTTGCCAGTACCATGTACTTACATCCAAATTTAAAACATTGTGTTAGGAACTCAGTATTAGTTGCTTTGTTTTATGCCCTAGCAGTGGAATTAACATATGACATTAACTCTGCAATCCCTTGCATGCTGTTGGGTATCATAATTTCAAAGGGCAAGCCAACGGATTTACCATAGCAGATTAAGGAGTTCTTTTGCTAGAAAGAGACTATGGGAGGGAGGAGAAAAGGAGGAACACACAGAAGGGTCAAAGGAGAAATAGAGTAAAGATGGTGAGAAAATCACAGAATTTTAGGGGTGGGAAGAGACCCCTAGAGATCATTGAGTCCAACCCCCCTGCCAAAGCAGCTCCCTACAGCAGGCTGCACAGGAAGGCATCCAGACAGGTCTTAAATATCTCCAGAGAAGAAGACTGCACCACATCCCTGGGCAGCCTGTGCCAGTGCTCTGTCGTCCTCACTGTGAACTGTGCTATACCTGCATGGAGACATGGGTAAATGTACAACACACCAGTTTTCAAGGGGATATTTTGAAGTGTGGAAAAAATGAAGTTTACTTCTCCGCAGCCTCTACACTTTTATTTGAAACAAAAGCAGTAGTGTGATGACATTTTGTTCGTGCTTTTAGATCATCCATCCATTCTTTAAACCGTGATAGGATTGGCATTACTGCCTTTGACAGTGGAAGATTTAACTTCTTTAAAATTAAGAACATTAGGATTGAACAATGGTTTGATTTTCCTTTAAAAATAAAGAAGAAGGAAGGAAAGAAAAAAAAGCAGGTCCAAACTTTTTGTCAGTGCAGGGACACACATATCCACAAGAAACCACATTTTATTCTTAGGGCAGTGCTGAGTGACACTTTCTGCTCATTTTCTAGGGAGGAATGAAATTTTGGCTAGCTTATGTCCTCAAGTGTTTGGATTGTACCTGGTGAAGTTGGCTGTAGCCATGGTGCTTGCTGGTGGTGTCCAGAGGATTGATGCTACTGGAACTCGAATCAGAGGTTAGTACTGTCTCTGATAGTGTCTTGTTTACTAACAATCATTTTCATTGCTGTCTTCACCCATATTCCCTGTTCTTCCTAAATTAGTAAGGTTTTAGAAACGTAATAATCCCATTTCTGTGACTGAAAGCTATTTTTTATTAATGCTGAATATTCTTCCAGAATCTCAGACAAATCTTAGACTCACCAAGGTTGGAAAAGACCTACAGGATCATCCAACCGTCTACCTATCACCAAAAGTTCTCACTAAACCACATCCTTCAACACGACTCCTAAATGTTCCTTGAACACTTCTATGGTCAGTGACTCCACCACCACCCTGGGCAGCCCATTCCAGCACCTTACCATTTTTCAGAGTAGTATTTCCTCACTTCTAACCTGAATCTTCCCTGGTGCAACATGAGGCCATTCCCTCTAGTCCTATTATTATTTACAAGAGAGAAGTGACCATCCCCCAGCTCACTACAACCTCCCTTCAGGTAGTTAAAGAGAGTGATAAGGTCTCTTCTGAGCCTTCTCCAGACTCAGCAGTCCCAGCTCCCTCAGCCACTCCTTATACAATTTGTGCTCCAGACCCCTCATCAGCTTCATTGTCCTTCTCTGGACACACTCCAGGGCCTTGATGTTGTTCTTGCAGTGAAGGACCCAAAACTGAACACAGTGCTTGAGGTGTGGCCTCACCAGTGCTGAGTACAAGGGGATGATTACCTCCCTGCTCCTGCTAGCAACACTATTTCTGACACAAGCCAGGATACCATTGGCATTTTTGTCCACCTGGGCACACTGCTGGCTCATGTTCAGCCAAGCATCAGCCAATACCGCCAGATCTGTTTTCCTGTACACAGTCTTCCAGTCACTCTGCCTCAAGCCTGTAGCATCGCATGGAGTTGCTGTGGCCAAAGCACAGGACTCAGCACGTGGTGTTGTCGGACCTCATTCCATTGGCGTCAGCCCAGCTATCCAGCCTGTCCAGATCCCTCTGTAGGGCCTAACTACCCCAATCCATTGCAAGCCAGTGTCCGATGACTGTCTCTTTAGGGAGGTCAGGAATCCAGGACAGGGCAAGGCAGGGGAAGGGAGGAGGATGGGAGGTGGAGAAGGAAGTTGGAAACAATTGACGCTTCCAGACAACTTGGTATCATCTGCAGACGTACTGAGGATGCACTTAGTGCCCTCATCCAGCTCATCAATAAAGATACTGAAGAGGTCTGACCCCTGAGGAACACCACCTGTGTCTGTTCTCCAGTTGGATTTAAATCCATTCACCGCCACACTCTGAGCCTGGCTCTCCATCCAGTTCTTTACCCAGTGAAGAGTGTATCCGTTCAAGCCATGGGCTGCCAGCTTCTGCAGTGTGGGAGATAGTGTTGAAGTCTTGGCTGAAGTCAGCCCCCACTCCAACCTACCTCTGTTCCCCAGATGTCACTGTATAATAGGTTTTAGGCCCTGGAACCTGGGGGAGAGATGAGTGAGGATGCAGTGGGAGTTGTACCTGCAAGGTTGTTAGGGTGAAGTGGTTGACTCCACACCTCAACAATTCCTCCACCAGGAAGGGAGAAAGAGTGGTTGTCACAGGTGACTCCCTTCTGAGAGGAATGGAGGGCCCTGTAACGTCAGCCTGATTTTAACCACAGGGAGGTGTGCTGCCTCCTTGGGGCCTGGGTCAGGGATATTTCTGAAGAACTCCCCAGTCTGATCTGCCCCTCTGATTATTACCTTTTATTAATAGTTCACGCCAGCAGTGATGAGGTTGCTGGCAGAAGCCTAAAGATTATCTGAAATGACTTCAAGAGACTGAGGCACTTGACTGATGGAGCAGTTGTTCTGGTAGTATGTTCCTCTACTTCAGTGGCAGGAAAGGACACTGAGAGGAGCAGGAAAACTCATAAACACATGGCTGA
Organism: Odontophorus gujanensis; assembly: GCA_013399175.1. Classification (NCBI taxonomy): domain Eukaryota; kingdom Metazoa; phylum Chordata; class Aves; order Galliformes; family Odontophoridae; genus Odontophorus; species Odontophorus gujanensis. The sequence continues at coordinate 999,863 of VXAB01003756.1, read as the reverse complement.
GAGGCTGGTGCAAACACAAGCATTTTGGGTTCTTCAATCATGGGGCGGTTTATTCAGCACCTGGCCTGAGGTCTGCTGATGGGTCTCACCTGTCTCAGGAGGAAAGAGATGCTTGCCCAGAAGCTGGTAGGGCTTGTGGGAGGGCTTTAAACTAGATGTGGAGGGGGAAGGGGATAAAACCAGGTCTGCTAGAGATGAGCCTAGGGGACTGATAATGGGATTGGGGTGAGCTGAGGAGCTCAGATGAAGAGTGTCTACACCAATACATGCAGCGTGGGCAAGAAACAGGAGGAGCTGGAAGCCATTGTGTGGCAGGCAAACTATGACTTAGTTGCCGTTACAGAAACAGAAAATAAAGAGGTGGAATATTAACAGCAATTCTTTTAGATCAAACATCAACTTCACTTTCGATTGTGTAAGTGACATTTTCAAATTATTTCTAGTAGAATATTCCCAGTGCTATTTGGCATCAAAGGATGGAATATTATTATTTTCTGAATATGGATTACTATAGTGTATATTGCAAGAAAAATTTAAAGGGTTCAGTTTAACTTTCTAAAGCTAGACTTTTCCATCTGTGATTGTCAGCACTTCTCACTTTAGATCTGTTACTTTAAGTTGTCCACCTGCTGATTCTCCTTCTGTTGTTATTAGATGGCAAATATGCTATGTGCCAGGTGGTATGCAGGTCATAATCTATGTAGGTCATAATAATTTTAAGGTCATAGGTGTGTGTACACAGATACAGGATCTTCTTAGTGCTCCAGCAGCTAAATTAGATTATAGAGTTTGACTTGAAGTTGTGTCAGTGTTTTGTAGATGATGAAGTATTATTTAACTCAGAGCATTCTGCATATATTTTTCTCTGTATATGTACCATCTACTTCTATGTTGATATTCTCCTCCAAGGTGAATCACATCTTCTGTTAGTTGGAGACCCAGGAACGGGGAAATCTCAGTTTCTCAAGTATGCAGTAAAGATTACACCACGGTCTGTGCTTACTGCAGGAATTGGATCTACAAGTGCAGGTATGTGATTCTTCAATTCTAAGTATTTATAATGTACTCCAAAGCAAAGAATGTAGGGAGGCCTTTTACATATGAGAGCAAGAACTGGATTTCAGATTGTATGAGTACGGTGTAACCAACACTGCTGGTGTGGGCATGCTGTGTCTCTGCAGAAGGGCAGTTCTGCTTGTTCTGTATCAATTGAGCAGTGTGATGAGCTTCTGAAAGGGAACCTTACAAGCCCCATCCAGAAGAAAATCTCTCACTGGTTTGCTGGCAGGGGATGATGGTACAATACATCATCCTGTATTTTTAGTGTTATTCCCAGCTATGACAAATCTGACATCTTTCCAGAGCTAGCAACGTGTGATGTGCTAGAATCATGTGGTTTCCCCTGAACATATATATTCAGGGGAGTATATGTTCTGTTGTTGTATTTGTTTTTGGCTGAGTGCCACTGATTTCTGTTTGTTTTCTGTAAGTACACCCCTGTGATGAGGAATTATTTCTGATTCATAAAGATGGCTGCAGAGCGCAAGGTTTATTAGAAAATAACAAAAAAGAACACTCCAACAACATCTAAGGTGGCTCTGAATGCTAGATATCTTTACAAACTTTTCAGTGGACAATATGCTGGCTCAGATCACTTCTGCAGATGACTTCATTTGATCAAATTACTGTATTACTGGTACATTTCAAATTGCGAAATAATTAAGGACAAAAACAAAAAGGTGTCAGCTGGCATATATATCTTAAATGTTTCTCAGATACTGCTGTTCGCTTTATGTTTGGAAACAGCATTTTTTATATGTAGGAAAGCTAGGTAATAAATCTTTGCCAGTTCTGAAGCTGTGCGTATGTGTGTGCTGTGTCTTCTATAGCCTTGGAAGTGCCACAGTTACTTCAGTGGTAGTGAAATGAGTACATACACTCTTGTTGGAAATGCACATGTCTCTGATTTTCCACTCAAACAATTGACAGATATGTCTGGAGAGAAACTAAAGAGAACACTTTGGCTCCGCATAATCTTATATCTACATTTTGTTCTGTGTTAAGAACTAAGAACAGGCAGGATGATTAAAATTTTGTCCAGGGACTGGCACTGACCCAGAGTAAAGTTTTGTTATGAATTTCAATGTGATCTTGCCCGCTTTTATTGTGAGTAATCTCCCTGTGTCAGCTACTCTTGGCCTCTTACGTTGCTATTGCCTTCTTCATCACATTTCTCACTTCACCTTCATTTTCTGCGTGTTCTGGTTTTCAGGTCAGCCATGACAGCTGTGTTCAAAAACATTTCCCTGAAAACCAAAATGGCAGTTTGCAAGTTTACAGTGATACATGTGCTGTAGAATCAACTGTAATTATGTATGGAGATAGAGTTCCATCTTGTGAAGAGATCTTTTTGGGTCTTTAGATCATTTCCATTTCATTATTCTTCAAAATTTTAAAAAAGCACTCTTATCTCCCTCACTTTTCTGAAATCTTACTGCAGGTGTGTCAAATTTCCAGCTTGAAATTCTGAAGAACCCTTATCATAAGAAAAACTTGATTACCTCACCAGAAACCCTAGCGATAGTTTAAGTGTGGAGAACATTTTCATCATTTGAACTGCTGGACTAAAGCATTAATTTCTAGCCCAAGAGTTGGGGTGCAGCTTGAATTATTTTCTTTGCCTTCCTTGTTCAAGGAGTGTCTTATTAATGAATATTTTTGGACCTGTACCTATCATTCATTTTGTCAACTTGCTGTTCATGCAGAAGCTCCAAATGATGAGTCTTGAGTACTATAAAATTGTTTTAAATTTCCTGTTATAACTGCACTCTTCAAATTACCAATTTCTTCTTTCTCATTAGAGGAGACTCCTAATGGATATTGTTTCATCCATAGTAAAAGACTAAATCTGTAAGTTCCATTTTCTCCTACTTTGTTATATTATATAAAAGTATTCTAGACTGCAGTTTAATTACTGACTCTATGATTACAATCTACACATCCAAAAGACACAGTCATGAATTGGTAATACCCTGGATAAGCTAAAAGTAAAGTTGTCTTATATTTGGATTTGTTTTTCAGAGAAATTGGCCTGTAACTCACAAAACTCTGCTAAGATCTTTTACATTAACGTATCTTGTATCCATTGTCCATCTGGTAACTGTTTGGGGACACTGGAATTTTTCTTCCAAAAATTTTCCATTTTTCCATACAAGCGTTTATTGGTACCTGGACACGGTACTAGATAATCAGTGCTCTTGTTGCTCCAAAACTCCTTTTCTTTTCTGCTCTACCTTAGGAAACATTTCCTTTTAGATCTGTTGTGATCCTCTGGGGCTCTACAGTGTCCTGCCTGCTGCAAACCTGTTGACCTGTCTAGACCTAACTAGAATTAACTTTGCAGAATTGCTGAAAAAGCAGTCTAACTCTAGCTTCATTTGCTGTCAAGTTCCCCACTCTTTCAAACAGGTTTCTGCTTCCCCCAAGGCTTTTTAAACAAAGCCTGTACTTCATCAGATGTTTTTGCTGATTCAGAAAGTGTGATCCAGGCTAATCCATTTTGTTTTATCCTTTTTAAAAATATATATTTTTTGAATCAGTATTGACAGTCTTCATCTTTCTTATCTTGCTGATAGGCTTCAGTTGACAGCTTGCTGCAAAGTAGCTTTTTCCAAGGGGCAGGTAATGTATTCTATTTGTGGGTACAACCAGGTCCTTACTTTCAGTCTCTAGACAGCATGCTGAGTTTACTTGTTTTATTAGGTTGCCTTTCTTGCTATCATGTAGTAGAGGTTTTCTTTTGATAATTCTCTCCAAGCTTATGACTTCTATGAGGAGCCAAGCTTTATTCCTTTGTCATCCTTTCCATTACATTCACCAGCCACAAGGTCAAGCCACATACAGCAACACAGTGGCAAAAATTTCCTTGGAGAGTAGAGGACTTTCTGATTTGTAAGTAAAATATGAGAACCACCTATCTCACGTTTTCTGCCTACACAGTGTTCATATTTTGTGAAGGCCTGGTTCATTCTTTCTGCTTCCATCTGAGAATGACAGGTAGTCATTCGTGCGCCCTTAATTTTTCAATACTGATACACAGTTTTCTAGAAGGAGACTTAATGAAGTTTAACAAAATCTGTGTTTCCACCTTACTGCTGAGTTTAACTCAATTTAACTCAATTCTCATGGCTGCTTGTGCATATTTGGATGAGATAATCACTAATAAGAAGATATTCCCCTTTCCCCTGGAGCCTGAGATTTGCAGCAATCATTTGAGTGTTTGACTCCATAGGCATTGCATCGCATGTATGCCTGCTGCTGGTGGGTCTGGAGCTCGTGGGCATTCAGGCCACAGCCATCCTGACATTTTCTAGTGCATACTTGGCTGTTGAAATTTCTGGAGAGTTTTGTTCAGTCCACAGATGGACTGCATAAAGAATTTTGTGAGCTGTGTTCAGAACAGCTTGTTTAAAACGTGGGAGATTATCAGATGTTTCTCCTACTCTCCAGTTCTGTACAATATGCCCTCCTGAGCTGTATGAAATACAGCCTTCTGGTCTCTCCTCTTATAGCCTCTAGGGAGTACTGTGTTTTGTTGACATTTTGAAGTCTGTCATTGTCCATGTTGATGCCAATAGTATTTTGTTACTGTATGTTCCTTCAGTGTTCCTCATTGAAGGTAACAAACTCAGGGGTAAACAACCACTTTTCTTTCTCATACTAAGCCTTACCCTTCTACATGGTCTTCAGGTGAGAACCATTGTCTCTTTTTTCATCCAGTAGAAACCACTTCCAAGTGCTTGATGCGAGTTACAGTTACGAATAGAGTACCTGTTGTCAGTAATCTCAGATGCACAAGGCACTGCAACTGGTGATATTTTTCCCAGTCTGTAGATCCCCAAACTGCTTCTGGGCACTCACTAGTTGATACAAGCCAAGGCAGTGGCAGGGAGCACACTAGCTAACATTTTACCACTGGGGATAATAACATGGCAGTGCCTGGATCCGTACTATGGCCCTGATTAAGTTATTGAGATGTAGCCTTTAGGTTTGTCTTTTTGCATCTTTACTCCTTGTTTTTGTGAATATTCAAAATGTACATGAACTCGCAGTAGTTTCTGTCAGCATATACCTTTAAAATATTCTTCTTATAGTATGACTTCACTGGCTGTTCCCTCAGCAGTTAGGCCTCAAGTCAAGGAGGCGTTAACTCTCTAGCAAGTCTGCTAAACTTGTGTAAGGAGTGAATTTTGAAATTTTGATCAAAGCTCCTGGGAGAAATGCAGTATCACTCTAGCAGTACCTCTTGGAGATCTGCAGGTTCCCTTAGTTTCCTTCCCCTAATGCTGTTCCACGATGGCCTTGTCCTGAGACAGTGTTTGTCATCACTACCTGCATGTAACAGGTGATTATTGAGCAAAGTCTGTCTTCAAGAATTTCAGTATGTTTACACCTCTATGTAAGGAAGGAGGGACAAGAAATACTGCAGGAGGAACATCTTTATCAACAGTGTTGGCCAGAGGTCCCAATCTTGGCAGAATACACTCGGGCAGGCTTTCATGAGGTTTTCTTCCACTACTGAAGTGTCAGGAATTTCATTCAGTTGATTTCTGTTTCGTAACTTCAGGATTCCCTTTGCTGTACCATAAAATCTTCCGCTTCTTCCCAGTCTGTACCAGTGTTGGTTTGCCACACCTTTCTAGTGAGATAGGACAAGCTAGAGGACCCCTTATGTGTAAAGGTATGCCTCGTTATCATCTTATGGTCCAGCAGACTTGGAGAGGGAAACCCATGAACTCCTGACATTTCAGCCAGTTCTTACCGTTGCTGTTAACTCTTAGCTGCTGTCTCCTACATCTGATATTGTTGTTCTGCAGCACAAACTGCTTCCTCTGATTGTCTGCTGGAGGCCAGTCACATCCCCTGTACCATGAACAATGACTGCCCACCATGCTTCCAAGCCAGCATTACCAGAAGTTGAAGGGTGTCCTCCCTCCACCCCACCCTTTGCTTCCAAGGGGCCTTTATACTCTTAAGTACAAACCCTGTTGAACTTGAACGTGGCCTCCATAGTGACTCCAGATGGTTCCTCTCTGTTAGAAATTTTCTTTGCTAAGACTAAAGATCAAGCAAAAATACCTCCACCTGTCTTCTGCAGCCCATGTCTAATCTCACACGTCTTAAGACCAGCTCTAAAGAAGCAGAACTTTAACTCAGAACATAAATACAAATAGAAGGCCTAGCACGAGCAGTCCCCCCATTCACTGCCATTATAGGTAGTTGACAATTTCGTTTTGTTCCCTGCTAACCCTGAGCAGAACCCTCTAGCTAGCAACAAATGTAGCACACAATCTCCAGCCGAGTTTTTTTGTGACTTTCAACAGAATGAGAGACTCTGGCCCACTAAACTTGCAGACCACTGTCTTGCAGACAAGTAGTAGGGTAATTAAGGAAGTGAAAGGTCGCCTGCAGTTGCCCATTCATGAGTCACAAGATTTAGTTACTCTGTCTCTTGTAAATGAGGTTTTGCTTGGAGTGTACATGCATAAGGTTTTTTTTTTTTTCTTCTGTACCACCGATTTTGGATGGTGGTGAGCAATCTTTGTATAGATGCTACTGGGTTAACTTTCAGTCAGCTGACTTCAGGAAAATCAGCAGTTGAGACCCTCCAAAGAAAAATAATAGATTGTCACATCATCAACTTTGTCTGACATTGTGACTCACGTTTCAGGAGTACAAACTGCATGGCAGGCTGTGAACTAAGTGACTGTGGTCACTGTGGCTACATTTTGAGCCCTGACAATGGGTAGAAAGAGCAGTATTCTCAGTGGTGTTTTGCAGAGCCATTGGGGAGGTTACATTTCACCAGTCTCCCTTATGATGGAGCTAGAGTAATTTGCCCCCTTCAAACTGTGAAAGTCATAGTAATTCAGACTGGAATAATGCATGAATTAATCACAGTGACTGTAAGATGAAGGGACAACATTTTTTTCAAGCTAGACATAGAAAAACCTCATTTTTCATCAGTAATAGGGCCTTGTGTGATTCATCTGTTTCTTTATATGTGAAAAATCTCTGATGAATATTCTGACAATCTTCTAAAGGAACTGAGTCTCTCTAGCTGAGGTACAAGTACAGTGAGATGCACTGCTAGTCCTGTCAGTAGATTCTGTAGCTTTCTCCTGCCCGCTGATGGTTTGTGCAAACTGAAGTTTGTTGGTTAGTGAACTTGTCTTCAGCACTGAAATTGTAATGTTCTGCCATCAGCACTACCTGTCCATGTTTGGTAAGCAGCCCTGCTGTTCTGAAAAACTCAGAGATGATAAGTCTTCATAGAGGTACTGTGTATTCACTGTATCTTTTAATACCACTAAGCTTGTGCTTTGATGTTACCTGATCATTAGTCCTAAACCATCTGGAATACTTCCATTCCTTATCTCTGGAATACAGTTTTGCCAGGAAATGTGACAAATACAGAAAACAATTTGTATATGGACTGCTAAGATCTGGACAGGCTGGAAGAAGACCTGAGAGCCCTCATACCTTTTAGAAAGCATAGAAAGACCTCACAAAGACTGTGAGGTGCTCTCATAGTGGATACAGTAGTTCTTTTTACAGCTGTCACCAAGCACAGCACAAATCTTTTTTCCATAGATGTTGGGTCAGCTATATATAGTGTTTGTATCACTAAAAGTGTTGCCATATTCGGTTGTAGCATCATGCCATCTGGTCTAGTTTGAAGCTTATTGCACCCAAGTTCACAAGTATAACTGACCTTTTTTTCTTCTGAACAGTGTATCTTCACTTTCTGAATTCCTCTCAATTAACTGGCTTGCAGGCTGATTGATGTAGTTTTGCTCACCATGTTTTGTAGTTGATTCTGTGATGGCAGTAACAGCTTTCTTCTCTCTCCCTCTGTAGCACATACTTCTAAAAAGCCTTTGTGCTACTGGTGGATGGATCCTGGTTGTAGCTTGTACCTGACACTTGCTTTAGCTCAAGTCAGACATCACTGGCTTTCCAGCCTTTCCACAGATGACTTAAATATTTACATTTAAGAGACATACTGACTTTTACAATAACACATTAGAATTTGGGTTCCAAATATTAACAGCTCTCAGTACAATTTGGTTATTCAGCTGCCATACATTCTGCTCAGTTGTGATGCAAGAAAAACACGCACATGTAACATTCACACCAGGTCTTTCCTTTGCAATTTGAAACTATACATTGTAAATTAAAGACAATTGCACTAATGATGTGAAAAAGACAGAAATGCTAACTGATTGGGACTTCTTCATCCCTATTAGAGAAGGCAGAAAAAGGAGAGAGAACATCCTATTTTTATTCAGAGCTATTCTGTCAAGTCATCATGAAATTTATCTGTTTTGAGGGCCTGGAACCTACGAAGGTTCACAGTTTGTGGTTACTAGTAACCAGCAGAACACTATTTCTGTAATATGACAGATTACAATTTAAAATACATATATACTCACAGGAAACCTATAAGGCTGCCAAGGATTGGAAGGAATAACTAAATTGTTAGTGTCATAACAATGTCATAAGTCTTACAATTCACTGCCTCATTCTTTTAATCTTCAAGGGTGCCTCAGGTAATAGGGAATGTCTCACTGCAAGACCTTCAGGATAGGGCATTCTTGTCTGTGTAGTGCCTGCCACAGAAGGATTTCAATCTTAATTTATACCAGTGCATTGCATTGCCTTAAAGGGTAACAGAAACATGAAATATCTACATTCCAGATGTTTCAAAAAACTGAAAGAAGTCATCTAACCTCCTTACAAGTTAAAAATACAACAAGAGCATAGCACACTTGGAAAGAAAAAAAAAATCCATGTATGAACCAGCAACTGTGCATAGTGATCTTGCCAAAGAGCAGTTTTTTGGGGGTGCTCATGCTATTCCTTTTGACACTTAAATTCTCTAATCATTGCTTGGATCTTTCCAACCATGTATATCATTCAGTGGCTGCAAAAGGGTTTTTCCATGAAATACAAACCCTAAATCCATAGGAAACATTGTCCTCAACAAACCACTGTTTAACTAGCAACAGGAGATTAAGAAAGGAAAAAAAGGACTAAATTGAAGATAGCAGATGGTAGATCTCAAACTGCATGCTTTAACTAACAAGTATGTGCCTTGAAATGGAAAGAAGCTTGCACCTAAAATTACACTGTGCTGTCCACTTCCACAGAAAGAGGACATGTGGGGCTATTTTTTTTAAGCAGCAAACACTTGTCCTTGCATTTCCTCTAATAACAGCTTTGCTCTTCAGGTGCTGCTAAAGGGCACTTTATATTTGGCAATCTGGCTATCAGAGATAAGGACACAGCATAGCATTATTGCTTCATTTTGCTTGAATGTTTCAGTTTTTTTGCTTTCATCAGTGCATACAAAGGAAAAGGGGGAGGGGAGAGGAATACACATACTTTAATAAGGTTTGGTTTAGACCAACAAAGTAACAAGTTAAAGAGAAAAAAAAGCAATTACTTAAAAATAGTTGTATTTATATTCCACAATTTGTTCAAATACTGTTTTTTGGGTTTTTTTAAGTTGTTTTTTTATAAACTTTCTACAGGATGTTTTATAACAAGTTCTTCACATTGCTCGTCAACTGTATACTTAGGGAAATTGAGGGAAATAGTTCTGGTTGTTTTTACAGTTTAATACCTGTACAGTACCAAAATGATGGTGGTTAGTCACATGCAGTCCATATGAGATTCTAACATAACATTTAATGAATTTTCTGATGTTGACCATCCCTTTGATGCTGAAGGTAACGCATCTGTAGAAAGCAGGGACTGTAGATTTGGGTTACTGCTCTCTGCATCTTCCAGTTTTTCAGTGTTGTCCTCCCAGTTAATGTGGAATCTTGTGACTCTGGGATTAGATGCCAAAATATTCCTTTGAAGCTGGGTGGGAAGAAAACAGATGGATTATATAGTGTTTACATCTCTAATCAGAATTCACAAGCATACAGTTTTTTTCCTTTTACTCCCATAGCCATGTATGCACAAAATCTTTTGTTAATGTAACTGCAAATTTATAGCTACTACGTATGGATAAAAACATGCTTACAGAAATACACCACTAGTCCATTTACTTCAATATCCTATCCAGCAAAATAAAAGCACCCTCTCAAAAAAGCAGTTAAGTGTTCTGTGAATTCAAGACTACATAACTTTACAAGTAAAGTGCAAGGGTTTTACTTTAGACAGTACTTATTAAAGCAAATAACTACCCCCACAAAAATTCTATGGGCCACGTGACTTGGTAAAATTCTGCACCTATTTCATGGTGCTTGCTGTAATTTCACTGCTTCCATCAACTGTTCCTTCTCAGCTAAGAGGAAAGCTTTTCCTTATATTAGATGGCTATGCTTCAGATTCATCTTAACGTGAAAAAACATTACTCTGATTTGGCAGTGGACACACCTAGACACTGGTCACATTTCATCCTTATGGCTGGCCCTCATTTGTCTTTGAAGAAGCAGTACATTTGTTTACATATGCAGCAAAAGAAAAAGAAAGAAAATATTTATCTTCTCTGAATCTTTCACCATTTTCCAAATAATACAGTTAACTCTGAAGGATGGCAAATTATCACTACTGACCCCTCATCTCATTGAAGTTAAAACTGGTCACAGAAAAAGCCTGCCTCGTTAGGAATGCTGGTTTTATTCTCTGAGAAAGTACGCTTTTTAAGTATTTCCCCACCCCTTATGCAAACTAAGGTGACCCTGAAGGTCTACCTCCCATCAACAGCAGTTAAATGCATTTAATGACCTTGTGTGTTCTTCTTGCATTTTTAATTCTTCCCTAAAGTCACATTAAGACCTTTTTGTACCAATACATGATAGCTTTAGCAGTTCTTTTTCATACAAGGAGTTTTGGCAATAGAAAAAAAAAACAGAATTACAACAAGTAGTTCTGGGCATTTCTGAATTCAACTGCTTACAGTTATTTTAGCATTCACAACAAAAATAACAAAAGTATGACTTCAACAACACAGCTTAAAAAAAGGAACCATTTCTAAGTCTAAGAATCAAAAAATTAACAGTAATTGTGGATTTTGAGAACATTCTAAGCATCTGATCCTTAAGTTAAGCACATAAAATAATTAGTAACTTCTAAAAAGCAGTTTACATACCAATTTAGTTAAGTTACATTTGAACATCTATTTCAGACTATGGGGATCGTATCTATTAGTCATTACAATACACACATGCATTATTCTACTCAGCTCTTCACATACCTAGTTGTATAATTCACACAAACTTGAGAAATAGACAAGTTTTTATCATGACCACTGTGGACATGGGCTTTCATGAGCTCATACATCAGCTTTAGTAAACAGAAAACCCCAATCCCACGAGACCTTCCACTAAAGCAAGCCAGGATACAGTACAGAACCTTGTGTGTTTACAGGAGAGCTGCTGTACTGTTCCACAGGAGTTGGACTGACTAGTTTTTGATGTTCAATTGGCCTTTCTCTTCCCAATAATTGTTTTACATCTCATTTTAATTCTATACCTGGTTCAGATTTTAGCATGAAAGTAACTACATTCTTAAAATCCAAGTTTTAGCTTCCTGACCACATTGTCCATTTACTGAATAGCCAGCCAACCTGCTCTTAACCAGGTTACCCATCTTCTTTTAATAGAGAAGTTGTTGTCTGGTTTCTGTTTTGCAGAAAATCAGATTAGTTGTGTAGGGACTGTGTTGAACACTTCAATTTCAGTTCCCAACTGCCTGTCCTATAAAAAACATCATTCTATTTTTCTGATGAACAGAGGCACTTTGTCAACAGTGGTACAGGTAGAGGGAACTCAGTCTATTTCATTTAAACACATACTGACATCCAAACAAAACTTCAAGTTAGCAGAAACTGTTATGGATTTCTGAATGCTCTCCAAATTTATGGGAACTTCTATTTTTTCCCCCAAAGTCTCCTTGTGTTATTCAGTGTAACTTACAGAATCATTTGGAGTTTGCTCTTTAAAAAGATCTTTTGTAAGCATACAATCAGTAGACTAAACTGAATGTGCCTTACCTTAGAAAAGTCTGGTTTTACTGGTGGATTCTCTCTCAGTTCTGTTTCAGTATATTCGTTGTTTACGTAGTAGCCTACTCTGATAAATTCTTGACCCCGATAGGTGCACGTAATAAGCACAACTGTTACACCTACTGCATCTGCATCTGGAATAAGCCCTGGGTTAGGTGCATCAGCCTAGATGTGAAAGAGAAACATTTATTAAAATAAAATCAACACCATATGCCTATCAGGACAGTCTCAACTAGTATGTACCAACAGCTGTGTAGAGACTGTATGCAAATTTAAAACGTTTCTTTCAAGTTAACCAGAAAGCATACTTGCTTTTATAAAAACATCAACCTTGAATTTAGGGCAGTATCCTCTAGAGACAGAATTACTTACAACAGAGTAATATTGTGTGCTGACATTTCTCCAGGGTGATTAGACAGCTTTGATCCAAAACTGCTTTTAAATACATAATTAGCTGAGCTGTTGTTTGAACAAGCATGGCAATACCTCTCTAATTCTACACTGCCATTATTCTCTAGCCCACCTTAGTATTCAGTAAAAGTATTTCTTTCTATACCTCTTAGGCTGAATTGGTCTGTATGCATTCTTAACGCAACTAAACCTTTAAAAATACAGGCTGTGGTTTGTATTTCAACAAGAGCAGTGACAGGCTACAGTGAGGTCTGGACTGTCCCACAAATGTCTAGAAAAGGAGTAAACTATCTCTCATCTGCTTCCACGTGCCTTAAAATGCATGCAGTTAAATGCACTGACCACCATGGGATATCAGACATTTTCAGCTAGTGGACAGTACTAATAGGCAACTTGCACAATCTTCTTTGGCATCCTTATTTTCTGCAGCACTGTAATTATTAATAATCATTAAAGATTACTTCATAAAATGCAGCTTAGAAAGCATTTTAAGAGACCAATATAACTAATCATTTGTTGATAAAAATGTGGTACCTTCTTCTGCTCAAAAATTTAGAGCAACAACAATTTAAGTGAAAAAGACTTAAAATTTTAAAAGCTTAAAATTTTGCATGACAAGTCTGAAGCCAATAAAGAACACTTGTTCTGAGTATAAATTAGTATTAATCATGTTAGAATAGTTCAGGTGCATTGAATCCTGCCTTAGGACAGAGGATGAATGGGATTAATTTTAGCTATCCCTCTTACCCCTGTTTTTCTCTAGTATTTATATGCTCTAGCACTGTGAAATTCAGGAGCTAGTAATCATGCATCATTGACTTCTGCTCTTCACTACTTCAATTCTGAGCTCTGAGCCTTCAAACCAGTCTGGCTTTTTGTAAAAAGCTGCAGGCACTTTGCAGAACAATTAAATGAATTGGACCTCTTAGGCATAAATACATGAGAGGAATGCAGCTAGGGAGTTGGGTAGACTTGCCAGCCTTGAAGGGAGCACAGTGACCAAATGAGTTTACACCTTGTCTAGGGGAACTACTAAGGAAAAGAAGAAGTGTAGAGGCTACAATAAAACACAAGACTGCCAACACATGAACCTACTACATACAGTTAACCTTCTCAATGCCCAGGGCCAAGTGATTACCTGAAATTCCACAGTGGGCATTTACAAAAGTACACTCCTGCACTTAACTCCCTATGAAAAGCTCAGCTCACACTTAATGTGGGATTTCAGTTCTTCCTGACTCCTTTTGGCATTTCATGTCCCGTAATATGCTATGATACAGCTGCAAACCTGAAGAAATTAGGACTGAAGAGTTCTAATCCTACTTAGCTATCGCTCACTGTTTTGTTGAGTGGCAAAGAGATTGAACATTGTTTAAAAAGTTGTAATCTTTTCCTCAGATGTTTAATTCCCTGCCTTGGATATAAAAACCCAATTCCCTAGGAAACAGGTAACCATACACAGGGATGCAAGAGTGGTTCAAACAGATGCTGTGGTAGGCAAAAAGATGTAGCAAGATTACCTTCCGCATAAAAATCAGTCTTTATATGCCATTCTCATGCTAATAATTATTTAAGGATTTTATGAAATCACTCAGTGCATATGTTGCCTTGAATTATCTTGCTTTTCCATGTAAGACAGATACGCATTTAGCTTTTACTAGAGAGGAGTTAAATTAGGGTACAGTCATATCTCTCCGTAAGATTATAAAGTATTTATATTCTCCAAAAGAATTTACGCAAATCCTCAAATGCACAGAGAGAAGGCATTAGGGTTCGTTACCTCTGTCTTGGTATTTCAATCTAAACAGACCATGCCGTATGCCTTTAATACTGAAGACTTTTAAAATGCTTTAAATACTTGATCATCCAAGTTTGAGAAGCGTGATAGTTTTCCATCTTTCTGGAAGACTAACATAGATAGATATCCAGCTCCTTTTTCACAAAGGTAGCTTTATTATCTTCAGTGTTATACGTGTAACACTCCACTTTATTTGCTACTTCAGCAAGTTCTGTATTTAGAAAAGTCTACAGCATACTGTTAGCAAAAAACTTTACACATTTCTGTGAAGGTCCTTTTCCTGTGTTATCTCTGACAAATACCATCTCTGGTTTATATTATATACCTCCTGCAGCTCTGCATTGCACCCTATCATGCTCTTCCCTTGTTCTCTCCATCTCCGAGAGAGTTTTAGTTTGGTGAATAAAGTAGCTTTACTCATCAGCAAAGGCCTGTTACAGCACTGTGGTTCTTGATAGTCTCTTACATTAACATTAGACTTCACAACCACTGGATTTCAGGGGAAGGTAGGACTTGGCTAATGTACTTAGACCGATAGTAATTCGATTAGAAATAAAAAGGACACTTTATTTATAATAACACACAACAACTCAGTCTCTGACCAGGTCTATCTGAATGCAAGCAAGATGTTTGTGTGCCCATTCCTAGTTTAGCTTTAGTGTCATTTATAAACATATCCATTTAAAAATGGAAAGGAGTCCATTCTAAAGGAACCACAAGACCTGTACATGCAATTTTCAAGGCCCTCTTATACAACACAACCAAAATAAGGCTTTCAAGGCACCTGCCTCCTGCGCCTTCCTGTTACTGTCAGTGCTGACTCTGGATGTAGTGCTCCAAGAGAACCCCTTTTGAGAGTAACGGAGGATCACCTAATTCTGACCAGTTAATGCCATAAGATAAAGCATCTCGATAATGGAAGAACTATTAATAAATGATGCATTTGTTACAGAGCATCTTCATTGTTAGCATGCAAAAAATCAGGGCCCAGCTCCAAAATGAAAGAGAAATGTTTCAGGTCATACACATATATGTGGTTAATAAACATAGCCTCCAACCCACCCATATTCCTTTAGTGTGTTCTGGACAGTAGGGGGAAAAAAAATAGCAATTCTTTATTTGATAAAGCTTCCGAATCTGAAATTCTCAAGTAATTGGGACTTACACTGTGAATGGAGATACCTCACAAACTTCGCTATGGTTTTAAAAGTAACAGTATCCCATAAGTAAGGAAGTGTATTCATTAGAGTTCTTCTCAAAAAGTGCTTGTATTGCAGTACCTATTTGCCAAAAAATGCTTTGGTGCCTGTAGTACTTGAGAAAATAACAAGGTTCTTAAACAAGAGGTACTCTCACTTTCAGTCTGATTTTTCTGTGGATGGATTTTGCTCTCAGTTCACAAGACAAACACAGGTATTTATTTAATAAAGAGAGGGGAAAAAAAAGATGAGTTAAATCAGAGTTTTTAATCATGAAGACTGACAGTAGTTTAGGCACGTCTGCTTTAGTTTTCCCCCTCACTGATTTAACCAGAATAGGACATTCAGCCACCTTATGGCTCCTCTGTTTTCCCTCCCTCAATCATTCCTTCTTAGTTATGTCTGGCTTCAACAGCAGTATTTTATAGGATCATCCCATACATCAGAGTTTGGGAGATAGTCTCTACCTACCACTAGAATTTTGTCTTATTTTACAAATTGCTGTATTGTGTTGCGACTTAGCATGCTTAGCCATCATGTTCAAACATCATGGTCCATCATCTACCCTGACAGACAAATGAACTCAACTGTTCTGGACAAGTTTCACTATGCATTCTCTTGCCTTCTCCTGAAGATACTGTATGTTAACCTGTAGTGCTCCTGATCGTCTAAATCGCCACTAAATGCGTTGCAGTTAATCCCAATGCTGCTGCTATACGCCAGGTAACTGCCACTTCCAGTTACTGAGTGGTGTAGAATATATCTGTAAACTGGACTAGTCAAAATCCCTGGGCAGCCTGATCTAGTGAGTGGCAACCCTGCTCAGAGCACGTGGTTGAAACTTGGTGGGCTTAAGTCCCTTGCAACCCAAGACATTCTGTCATTCTACATAATAAAATTATCATCAGCTACAGGAACCATGCTTTTGTTAGTATATCTTATACTGACACTACAAGTGAAAACATTACTACGGAAATATCGGGGACAAAATATCAGCTAATGACCAAACCTTCAAGTAAGGTGTATCATACTTGAAGATCTGACTGAAAATTTTTCAAGCTTACTATTATTATTTTTCAGGTGCCTCTTAGTGCAATACAGTCATCTTAAGATGAAAATAACATAACTCTTCTAGAAACAGTTAATTCAAACTTACCTGAAATACAAACATGTGTCTGCCCGCAGGAACAGGTCCTACTAATACAGAGTCTAACACTTGGTCATACTCTTCACTTTCAGCTGAACCCACATAAATAATCTTCCATTCCAAATCTGCAGAACAAAAATAACAAGCATTATTTATCATTATAGTTAAGGTCTTCCACTCTTGACTCCCTATGATGTTGCTTAGCTTAAATTGCTTCTCTTGCAACTGGAATAAATGAATAAGGATTTGTCTTCATCAGGGAAATTTCCTGATGCTCATCCCAGTCCTCATGAACTAGGCCATGCCACATCTTTCCCTAGTCAGTCAGTACTGCAGGAGTCCATCTTTTACACAGACAGGTTAAGTTCCGATTCTCCTACAGCAGATAGGACCCATTTACTTGTTGGGAGTTGAAATCAGAACTCCCTCAGTCTGTAGGAACGTCTCCAGCATACAGAGGATGCCTATACAACCCATTAGAGCAGTATTCCTTGAATCCCCTCCCCGGGAAGTTTCCACTTTCCACAGCCAAGTTACACAGATCACATCAATTGAATAAGAAAATCTTTTTCATTGATGAAATCTTAACCCTTCATACAGCACAGCTGGCCAGGTTCTGCACACCCCAGAAGCACGTGGTATTAGCTACCTGGGTACTGCAGGCACTCTCTGGGTCAGCTGCTGACCTCTTGTCAGAGTCTAGGCTGCATCAATTAAGGTTATCCCACCATCACCTGCTGTTATTACAGGAAAGCAAAGTCATTCTAAAACAGTAATGCTTAGTGCTGAAAAACAGGCCTTTGAAAGGTTACTTATACGTTTAAAAGGCTGATCTGGTACTGCAGAGGACACTTAACATGGGATAATTTAAAGATGGGGGGGGAGTGAAGTAAATGAATTCAGTTTTAAAACCAGTGGTGCACAGGACTGGCTATAAACAGCAGAGCAGACATCGGCACATGAATGCTAAGGAAATGACAGCAATTTGTTCTGTTAGAAAAGCTGTTTAAACTCGTTTTTAAAGTGCAAGATAGCAGTGCTTACCCTAAAGGTACCCTGTAGTCTAACCTGCATCAGATGGGGGAAGGGTACTGAAAATTTTGAAGTGGGCTACCTCTAGTTCTCAGCCTGAATGTCCAGATTAACCTCAGGGTTAACACTCACAGCGAGGAGCTGTCACACAACTGAAGCAAAGGCACGGTGATGCCTTGTTCCTCATCTGTTGAGGGCACTGCTGTGTGCCACTCGGGGGTGAGGGGTCAGGTGCTGCCATCCTGAGCAAGCCCCGACTGCCCGGTGCAGGGAGCACAGCCAGCAGCCTCGGGATGGGCACAGAGCTCCACGGTGCGGGCTGCTCGAGCTGAGATGTCAATCAGTTTTAGGACGGGCAGCAAAGGCCTGGCAGGAACCCCAAACGCAGACAGGACTTTGTCAAAGTTCCCACCAGCACCTCCAACCCTCCGTGCGATGTCAGAAACCCGTGCCGAGTGCCGAGGGAGGCAAACTGCCATTGTCACGAGTTTCCTTCCCCACCTCCCACCGCCTGCCCGGGCTCCCCGACGAGCAGACGGGACCGGGCCGGCGGCGGCACCTGCTGCCCCGCAGCTCCGCCGGGGCCGCCTCCCGCTCCCGCTCCGTCCCGTCGCGCAGCCGGCATCCCGCCGCTTCCTTCTCCGTGCGCCGCCGCGTTCGAATCTCCCGCCCGGGGGTTCCCGCGCGGACTGTCGGGGCGCCTCCCGCGGAGTGGCGCGGCGCGGCCTGCCGGTGGCACGGAAACATCGCCGCGATGCGGGCCGGGCCAGAGCGGGCCGACGGCTGCTCGCGGCCCGCAGGGCAGAAGGGAAGGCGTGAGCCCGGCGGGCAGAAGGGGCTTCCGGCCGCGTTCCCCGGCGCGGGATCCCCGCGGGACGGCGTGCAGGGCGGCGCCGGGCCGCCTCCCCCGGCGGCAGCCGGTAACTTTGGAGCGACTTCCAAAAACAGTGGCTGCCGCCAACCCCTCCCCACCAGCGCGGCCCCCGAGCACGGTGCCCACGGAGAGCCGCCCGGCTGCTCGCCCCGCCTCCCGCTCCTTTTATTATTATTTTTTTTTCCCCCTCTTTTTTTAAGTATTAAAACGCAGCGCGAGGCCCCGCACCGCCCGCTCCGGACCGCTGTCCGCGCTGCGGGTTCCGCCCGGGCGCAGCGCTGCGGCCGCGCAACAGTTCTGCTCCCGCGTGGCGGGGCCGCCCGCCCGCCGCCGCTCTGCCCCCCCACGCACACACACACAAAGCTGGCAACATGGCTACCACCACTCTTACAAGTTCCTCGCAACTTGAAGGCGGCCTCAACCATGGCGCCGCGGGGAGCGGAGCGGCGGCCCCGGAGCGAGGGGCTCCGCCGCCAACTTTCCCCGCCGGGCTCGGGCCGGGCGGCCCCGCATCCCCACGGCGCTGCGGGAAGGAGAGCAGCGCGGCGACGGGAGCAGGCCCGGGCCCAAGGGAGCCCGCCCGACCCCGCATGCAGCAGCCCCGGGGCCGAGGAACCCGCGTCTGGAGAGCGCTACTCACCTTCCGACAGGTCCTCTATGCACTCGAACGTGATCTCGAACTGGAAAGGGTTGTAGAAAGGAGAAGGGTTGTCCAACACCACTACATTGTTCACCTGAACCTTTGCCATATTTCGCA
>VXAB01003756.1:903254-980033 GCA_013399175.1 Odontophorus gujanensis | reverse complement strand
CCGCCGCCCAACGGCCGCGCGGCACGGGAGGGGCGGGGCCGAGCGCGGAGTGCCGGCCCGTGCAGCCCCCGCTGTGCGAGCGGCCTCGGCGAAGCCGTCATGCCGTGGCTGCGCTGTGGTGAAGGCCTCCGGCAGCGCGCCCCGAGCCGGCCGGCCCAAGGAGGACGCCATCTTGGGCGCCGCGCTGGGCGGCGGAGGGCCGTGCCCCGGGATGGGGCTGGGAGGTGTTCATCCCCGACCTGGGGCGATTCCCTGAGGGAATAAAGACGTGGTCAGGCTGTCGTCGTGCCTGCGCGGAGCCCCTGCGCGCGGAGCAGGGAGGTGTGGAGCAGACATCTTGCCTGAGCCACGGTGCTGACGTGAGAGTAGCACTGAGGCCCTCGGCTTGTAGCGGTCCTCCAACCCAGTACCAGGTTTGGAAGGGCGATTACACTTGAGTATTTACAAAGAAATGTCATCGAGTGACAGTGGCCCAATCTGTTTCTCACTGTATATTTTTAGCATTCCTCATGTCAGCTTAAGGCCAGATTGGGCAGAATATAAGAGATTCCTCACAGCAAGCTAAAAGAAACATATATAACGTTTGACTGATCTGCACAGAGATAAGAAAGCAGAAGCCTCTCTTCCCTGGGCCGTGGGAAGTGCTGGGTGGGGGGATCCTTGGGCAAGCTTTGCTGTAGCATTCCAGGAGGTTTCAGGCTGGCAACAGCTTGTCAGCTACCCGGATATTTTGAGCAGAACACTTTGGAGTGAAAAAGAAGGGCTAAAGATAGAGAAAAGGCTGGGAAGTAGGGACTAGGAAAATGGAAAAGAGCTGGTAGCGAGCGGCCATTATCACAGCTTTGAAATGTTCTTGGCCTACCATGCTCCTAGTATTGTGTCACATGTAGATTCACTAATGCCTGCTGGGAACTTTTTCTGTTCATTTCATTTTGGATTTTTGATTTGTTTTGTTTTCCTAAGTTTTATTTTCCAACTCCGAAATATTTGTCTTTTTTAGTAGTAGGTGGGGAGGGAGAGCTGAATGCATCCATCCTATAAATGTGTGGTCTTTGCAGTCACCCCAGTATTCAGTTTAATCCAGCAGATTTTATTTTCTCACCTTTGTTTATACGTAATAACTGAATTTTGAAAGCTTGGTGGAATCTGCTCCACAGATCAGGGCTAACCCACGTAACACTGATGGTTTTTTTTTACCAGTAAGTGTACATGAGATGCACAGTTGAGATACATGGCGGAGTTAACCTGCTGTTTCTCCTTCTGTCTGTGGCACAAGCCAACCTGCCGAGTCCCATTCTTTTACTCAGGTGAGCTCCTGCAATCTGAGAAAAAGGCTGACTGGAGTAATTGATTCTTCAGGTTTGACAGTGACTGCTGTGAAGGACTTTGGGGAGTGGAACTTGGAAGCTGGAGCACTGGTGCTTGCTGATGGAGGCCTTTGTTGCATTGATGAGTTCAATAGTATCAAAGAACATGACAGAACCAGTATCCATGAAGCAATGGAGCAACAAACCATCAGTGTAGCAAAAGCAGGGTAAGTGGTGTGTTAATGTGTGTGACAAAATAACGTTTCTCTTAAACTCAGAAGTTGGAGAGGCACTTCTCATGCTCCTAAATTACAGCTGTTTTCTTTGTTGTGCTATTTAGTTTTATTCTCAGTGATGTTGGTCAGCAAGGTGAACCAACATTTCATAGACATAACTCATTCACTTCTGGGTTTTCAGTCCATTACCACCCTTAGCAAGGCCCTGTTCCTAAAAAAACTGTGTTCTTGCCATTCTGTGTAAGCTATCACGATAATCCTATGTGAAATGAGGAGTCTAGTGAAATTAGTATTGGGACTCAGAAAGCGGAACTTTCATTTCTCCAAATTCTAGTAATGCTGGATTTCCTGGCAGCTCAATCTTGAATGTTGGGCAAGGCATGAATATAAATTCCTACTTACCTTTATGTCCTCACTTTCTTTTTAAACCAGTATGTATTCGAATGTGGTGCTTCTCACTGTACCGGTTTGATCTCTGAGCTCAAACCTCTTTCTCTCAGCCATAATCAGCTCATGTCCAGGCCCAGACCATCCACTGGCTGTTATTACTCAAGTCTCTGCTACTCAGAAGGCACCATCCTTTCCACATGCATCCTCGTTTCCTTCCACTCTGCTCTTGCTCCCATCACATCTTCTCGTCTCCTCTAGTTGATCATTTCCTTTCTTTTTCTCAGTCTTTCTCCAGCCTCTTGGGCTTATGCCATTTTGTCCACTTTACAACTCACCTCCTCTTCCCCTCCTGTCTGCTGCGTTCTCTTCTGGGCTTTTGCTGAGCATTTTCTGTTGCCTGTATGACATTTAATGCATATCTTCCTGATGGTATACACTGTGTTATACTGTGCTGTATATTGAAAGTGTGCATGAATGTGCTCAGTTTATGCATTCATAAAAATTCACACAGTGTTACTTTTTCACCCAAATCAATTGTGACGCAGCCCCTGCAAATACAGTAAGCAGAAAGTAGATAGATGGTGTTCCTCTCATCTGGGGAAGTTGAGCCCTTTTGCCAGCAGTGCAGATGGGGACAAATGGTTGGAATCGATGCAGTCCATCTACATGATAAGATAGTGATGTATTTTAGTTGGATTCCTTGCAGTTATGTGGGTTTTGAAGACCTCAAACACAATTTTTCCTTTACCTTTTATCTTTGAAATTCTAGCTTGGTGAAAAGTCAAAGTTAGAGTAACTGCTGCCTTAACTGAAGCAATTACATTTTGACTAGTAGAATAAAAACAAGTCCCACACAAAATAATACAGAGTCTCTTGTTATAAGAGAGAAAAATCTCATTTACCCTGGAAATACAGTTGATATGGCTGCTGTCACTGTTTGACTGGGTTAATGTCCATAATATGATTACAGACAGGAGTAAAACATACATTACATTTTGTTTTGCTTTCTTGAAATGCAAATTAAGACAAAATTTACCTTTAATTTTGAAAAAATATATATACTATAGGAATCAGCAAAGTAACATTTCTGATAATGTTCATATTAGCTTTAATCACCTAAGGACCTAGCTGAATATAGAGATGACTTGTGGGAATGTTGCCTGGTTACTTTTGGTGTGCCGAGCACTGTCTTTCTCTCTAGTTGCTATTCTCTAACTGAGAAAAGCTTTGTATGTAATATTTATTAATACAATAATTATGTGTATTGTTCAGCTCTTATGCTCTTTCAAGCTAAGATGTGCTCTTCATAACGTAAAAATATGCTAATTGTGCTTAACACTTTGGAATCATTTACCCTCCCCAGCTTAATTCAGCTGTTCATCATACTTCTCTCTAGCTTGGTGTGTAAGCTTAACACGAGGACAACCATACTGGCAGCAACAAACCCCAAAGGCCATTATGACCCTGCTGAGTCTGTCTCTGTCAACATAGCTCTTGGCAGTCCCCTTCTGAGCAGATTTGACCTGGTCTTAGTGTTGTTAGATACAAAGAATGAGGAGTGGGACCGCATCATTTCATCTTTCATCTTGCAAAACAAAGGTAAGAGCAGTCTGTTTTAAATTGAATTTTTGTTGTTGTTGTTTTAATTTCCCCCACCTTTCAGTTTAGTTTTTATTTTTCAGCCTCTCATATGAATCAGTGTTGGCGTGTTTTACTGTGGTAGTTGCCTGTGATGGTGGTTGTCCTAGTAGTACTAAGATAGAGATTACTGATTAATTAATAGAGGTGGTCTGTGAACATCATACTGTTGCCTTTCCTCTGTGATCGTGCCATCGTGCTCAGTAAGTGGGAGGTTTCCATCTTGGCCTTTATATTACTTGATGTGCAGATCCTACACGTGATACCGTTTTGCGTGCTGTGAGTGGGAAATTTAATTCAGACAGAACAAACCTGAGCAGTATGCCACAGGACTCCTGGAGTGCTTAAACAGTGTGCCTGAGCTGTGTGCTCTGGAACTAGGAAAGGCGGTGTGCTTTGATTTCAACCAGCTCTTTCTTCATCTGCTTTAGGAGCATCACTTTGATCTCCATAGGCGACCAGGTGGTTAGGGGAAACTTCTTCAGCTAGCTTCCTTTGTTTTCTTCCCTTTTTTTCTCCTTGCAGAAAATGTTTGGAATATGGCAGGTAGTCTTTGGCTTCTATGAAGTAGGCAAAACAGCCTCAGGAAGTACAACCATCACATGGCACTTTACATTTTCCATCGTACTGGAGTGCTTGGTACCAACCATCCCGTCTGGTGGGCAGAGAGCCTGACATTACTTCTGTTACAATTAGTGCAGGCTTTGCTGTGAATTATTTTAGGGGAGGAATTGGGTGGTGTGTAATATTCCACGCTGCAATTTTAATTCAGTCATCAAGAACTAATGTGCAGGCACTCCAGTACACCCTGGAAATACAGTAAGTTGTCTTTTATATTCACCCACCTAATTAACAGCTACTCTTAAGAAGGGGCTTCATGTCTGTTACGTGTTTACTGACTAGGTAGTTGTTACACAGGTTGCCCCAGCAAATCAGAAAAGCTCTGGAGCATGGAAAAGATGAAAACCTACTTCTGCCTCATAAAGAGGATACAGCCAAAATTGTCTGATGAGAGCAACCTGATCCTCATGCGCTATTATCAAATGCAGCGTCAGAGTGACTGCAGGAACGCTGCCCGAACTACCATTCGCTTGTTGGAGAGTTTGATACGCCTTGCAGAAGGTAAAGATGGGACACTTTTATTTTTAGGCTACCAATTAACCTTTATAAAATGAATTACATTGGAACTTTAATTATAGCCAGTGAGCGGAGTAGCAGCTTTTCTATAGAGATACAGATAGATGAACCTTGAATTACTTCACAATCTAAAGAGGTTTGGGGTTGGAGGTTTTGAAGGTGGGAAAGAGTGTTGTATTTGGATGATCAAAGTCAGTTTTAATTCTGTTGTTCTCACAGCCATAAGAAAAACTAAAACCCCTGGAAGAAACTGTATCTGAGAGAAAAGCCTCCAAAGATGTGTGTCTTTATGAAAAGCAAATCTCAGGGTTCATTTTACTTAATTTGAGTCCTGGGTTGCCATTCTACTTGGCCTGAGGAAAGGTGTCAAGTGTTTGGTACTGTCCTAAACTTAATAGAACAAATTTTTGTTTCCTTTAATATCAGTAATCAAGTCTGTGTTTTCCAACTTTAAATTCAAGTTGGATTTCATTTACAAGAACAAAACCTAAGGAAGCATAGGTCTCTGTTTTAACAAGATTGTATCTTTGTATTTTCAAGGTGATTTTAAAAGAATGTACTGAATTTTTGTGGAAAGAATCATAAATAGTCTTCATGCTTTTATATGCCAGTCAGCAGTGTAATACTTTCTGCATCAGATGTTTACATTTTGGTCTCCTATTTCAGGGAAATCATTTAATTGAAATAAATTCTTAACCTTTAAGATTCATGTGTTAGTTAAGTGTTTAAGGTTTCTTCCATTCTTACATGCCACATATTTGGGACTTCCAGAAGCACTTTGTTCTTTTAAATATTATATGGAGGGTTTTAATTAAACTTTGTCATTCTCAATAAGCACTGTGTTTCCACAGCCAATTAGGATAGCTTCATGTAGAAAATTATTTGTGTTTGCATTATGTCCAGTTACAAAAAACAATTTTGTTTCACTGTCTTATGAAAGCAAGAAAAAATAAAGATATGTAGGGAGAAACATGTATTAGAACAGTTAGAAGAAATCACATCTTCACATTTTTTCTGACCTGTGATGAATTGTATCATATTCTTCACTGTTATACTTTACATTAACTACAGCATTTTGAGCATTGTTATTCAAACTATCCTGTTACTGTAATCCAGAAGTCATGTTACGTTCTTTTTTTGTAAAACTAAGTCTTCCAATTCCTACCGAAATTGACACTGAAATCAAAAGGGCCATATTAATGTTTAAGTTAGATTTATATACAAGTGCTCAAAAAGCTGAAGAAGTTTGAAGAATTATCATCTTCCTCACAGTACAAAAAATTGCTTTTTAACTTTTAACTAACTTTTAACTTACTTTCACTTATACTCACTTTCAGTGCCCATTTATTTTTGTTAGCTCATGCCCGTTTGATGTTTAGGGATACTGTGACTTTGGAAGATGCTGTTACTGTGGTATCAGTGATGGAATCTTCTATGCAGGTAAGATTTCTTGCAGACACTGTAATTGCTATAGTACCACAATAATGGATTTATCATGTAGATATATGCAAACTCCTTTGATCTGTTTGGAGAAGATGTCATGGTATCATGGAAAATAGATCATCAGAGACTTTGACAGTTAATTTCTAGTCCATCTTGATGATGAAAATCGTATAATAGGAAGTCTGGATTGATCATAAAGGGATAGCATTTCCTCATAGACTTTGCAGTCTAAGCAGTTTGTTATGCTATTGACTCTTAATAATTACATTTTTAAAGACCTTTTGAACCAGAAATTATGGTTAGATCACTGTCTTTAATAGTTTCTGACAAAGTTTTCTTCGTGTCATTACCTTGTTGTTCGTTAACTAGCTATGACAGAAACAGTTACTTCTGAGTTTCAAATAGTTGCCAAAATCAACGCTTTGCATTGCTATTACTGCATTTTAAAACGTGCTGTTGGTGATACTGAAACTCACAGAGCTTTTAGGACAATCATTTTACTCCGAGAAACCTTAAAAGTTCAGAACCTTGGTTGCCATACACTGAAAATCATGTTTTCTAGTTGTCACATGGATTTGTGTAATATTTCTAAGTAAAAAAAATGGAAAAACAGGCATTGAAAAAAATGCAGGAGGTTACGTTATAGTTTACTGGAGCATCATTGGGATATTGAAAGTAAAGAAAGGCAGATTTGGAGCAGAAAAAAGAACTGTGAATCTGGTAGAAGCTTTTCTAAGTGGAAATGTGGAAAATATTTTTACTTCTAAAATATATTTAAAATAGATAGTATTACTTTAGATAGAAAATTTTGAAGAGAAATAAAGCTTAATGCTTTGGAGTAAGAAAAAAAGTTACCATAAATAGATTACCCAGTGTTTTTCATGTGGAGGTGTTTTGCACTTCTGAATTATTTGGTTTGGGCTCTGTCAGAGATAGTGTACTCTGCTACACCAATCACTGTCTGGACCGAAATGGCATCCTGTATTCCTGTATAGACTGATACAAATAGGTCAAAATCAAAGCAATTTAATATGGCATCCATTAGCTCAAAGGATGGTGAAGATTTTTACAGAAGTGGATATGGACCTTTTTTTGAAATAAAGCACATTCAGATGGATGTCCAGAGTCACAAATGGCAAGTAGGCACTTGTGTTCTCCCTTTCAATCAAGGTTGAGAGATTAACTGCAGATTGTGCCACAAATAATCTACTGTGCAGTATTGTATGTGGAATTTGTCTTTAAAAAGTACTGCAAGGTCTGACTTTACTATGTAGCAAAAGATTATTTCTCTGCCTGCTGCAGTTCATCTTGTACTCTTTTGAGGAGCTCAGCTTTTCAGTGTCACTACTGCATCTAAGTCACAATAATCTGTAACGCTATATCCAATGAAAGAGCAGAAGATACTGTGTGTTCATTAACTGTAATTAAAACTGTAATTACCTAGGTGGGAATTTGATAGGACACTCCTTTCACATCAGTGTGATTTTGAGACATAAGAAAACAAATATTCAGAATATTTTTTCATGACAGATCAAAAAGTGGAGACTAATGAATGTATGTTGTCACCTGTATATCTGTATGTCATCAACACTAATAGAGGTAGAAAAAAATAGTACTATTTTAACAGTGGGTCACGTTGTCATTTTTCTCTGTCCCTTGAGGGCTGCAGTTTGCATAACAAGCATATATCTAATGACTGCATAAGACTACCTGGGAGCAGTTTGTGTGTTCATTGTATTTGCTGTATTCATCGATTTTTAGGAGGAAGTAGGCACGTGGAGAATCAGCCAACTTGGGATCTGCTATTTAAGGCCAAATTTTACTTTCCACTTGGAAGTTATAAATAAATCCATGAAATTCTTTTTTAAGGAAGTGATTTATTTGATTTGTTAAAACATAAATAAAAGCAGCATGCAGAAGTTTATTTTCAGAAAGTGTTTCCTTATCTAGAAGATAAAACTTTTTATGTGTAGATACATTCTATGTTTCTTGCCTAATTGTAGAATGAGGTTGCACCAGTGTCATTCTTGGAGGACTGGCTGCCACCTTTCAGCTCAGCTTTCAGCTTAACAAATTTTATCTTAAAAGTCTTTCCAACTTCTACAAAAAAAAAACCAACAACATATTCTTATCAGTGTAAAATCAAAGTTCACAATTCTCAGGGGAGTATTTGGATATTTCATATGAGCCTACTTGGGAAGGAGCACTGTCCTGTTTTCATCGCTAGCCAAGTTTGCTGAGGGCTTTTTTGTTAGTTTGTTTTACTCTCTGATTTGCCTTCGTTTTTCTTAAGGAGAAAAAGGTCAGGGAGACCAAGATGTAGCTGTGCCCATTGGGCATATGCTTTGAAGTACATAATCATATGTTCCTTTTTTTTTTTTCCTCTGGATTCTTATCTCTCAGGTTGACAATACTCAAGCCAATAGCAACTGCTCCTTGTCAATATTTGGCTCAGTATTTTCTTATTTACTATCCAAATGCTATCTAAATCTAGAATTCTAAATTTTTTTTTAATGTGCTTTTTCTGTGTAAGAGCTATAATAGAATATGTTGTGTGGAACAAGCCACTTCGTGCAGATGCTCTGTTCCAAATAAAAGCTACTTCATTTCTCATAAGATTAGAAGTGTGAAATTACTCCTAGATAGTTACATCACTACATACATACAGTAGGTACAGTTGCAGTTTGATTTCTGTTATGTTGACAAGACTTAATACCCTTCAAGTTCCCTTTAAATAAATAGGAAAAGTTAGTGAAAAAAATGAGCAGTCAGAACATCTGTTATGAAAGTTGCTCACACAAGCAGAATTTTTACAAGGTATTTGGAAGCCTACTTTTTATTCCTAATGTCTGTTTTTAGTAATGATGTTCTTAAGCCTTAGATGGACGCTCTATCTTTGTATAAAGCAAATAAAATCAACACTCAGGAAGAGTAAATGGCAGGCTTGAGCATAAAATTGTTCTGTGTGTATGAGCAGCCTTGCCTGTGTGAGCACACCTGAAAGTATTGTTTGTGTCACTAGAGTTCCCCAGTAAGTATTTACCACCTTAAGCTTTAAAACGTCTGAGGGAGAATTTTGTATTAAGTGGTCTCTGCTGTTTTTATCTGATACTAAATAATAAAAGGTAACTTCCTTTTTTTAAAATCTCCTCTGGTGCCATAGGGAGGTGCACTTCTTGGGGCCATCAATGCCTTACACACCTCATTCCCAGAAAACCCGATGGCTCAGTACCGAACACAGTGTGAGCTCATACTGGAGCGACTGGAGCTGCAAGACCTTCTGCACAAGGAGCTACAAAGGCTTGACAGGTATTTGCAGAGTGACAAAATCATCCAGCTGAGGAAAAAGGATTGTTTGATGGTAATTTCTAGGGAGAGCCTAAAAATAGAATCTAACCTTGGATAAAGGACTTGATCTTTAAAGGATGTGAGTAAGCACTGTATTCAAGTAGCCCTCTGAGATTATCACAACATTGTTTCTCTCTCTGGGTTATGGAATGCAGCAGTAATTTTATCATCTGGGTTCCCAATGTATATCTCAGTTCTATAATCAGGTAAATTTCAACTGTACTTACTGGGGCACAAGATTCTGTATGTGAGCATGTGATTGTATAGAGCATTTTGTTCCCTGTTTGGTAAAAAACAGCAAATAGGCTTTATGTTTTTCTGTGCCTTGTTTTGCGTTGAGCTTGTCACCATTCATGCCTTTCCTTTAACAAAAAATGGAATTCTGAATCAAAATTCCATTCTTTGGGGTTGTTTTTTTTTTTACACACTCAGATTTTCAGTTTTTTCTCTAGTTTTCAACTCACTGCCACAACCTATGCAAAGTCTTTTTGCTCTTACTAATAGAGAACTTTTAACTCACTGGGGCTGAGAGGAAAACACTGCGATCGGTGGAAAATAAATAGAAAATAAATGCAAAAAATGGCATTTGTTTCTTGAAATGAGATTAGGCTTTAAAGAAACTTGTACTTTCTTGCTGTTGAAGGAGTATAAATGTTTAATATTTTTAAAGCCAAGGGAATAAGAACAGGTGCGAAAACACATATTTTCCTTCAGATGTTTTTCGGACTTTGTTTTGTAATTGATATTAAGGGCATCTTAAACACAGAGGCAATAAAAGCAGATAGAAGTGGGCTATATCCAACTGGCAGAAAAGCTTGTTTTAAGAAACAAGTGTTCATAAAGGATTAATGAAATATAGTGCTGGATGGAAGATCAGACACAGAGACAGGATTGGGTCTGCAGTTGACCTTTCTGGCAGGGACTTCTGTTACCTACTTCTCAGGCCCCCTGAGGAGGGGGACTTCCCCTTGCTATTGGGTAGTCTGTTATCATTATTTTTGCTCCATCCTAATACTCATAAAGGTTTTCTCCACATCTCACTGAATCCCTTGTGTTGCAAATAAAGATGATTTCTTCGTCCACCTTCTTAAACAGCTTAGAGAATACTTAATGAACGTTCTCTCTAAAACAATCCATTCTGTATTAGAAGACCTGTCCCTTGCATTTCCCTAAACCATATTTTGATAAAACAAGCATATATCTTTCAGCACATCTTGATGAATCAGATAATTTCTGTAACTACATGAAAATATTGAGTTCTTTTGGAATAGATCTATTAGTAAATAACTGAAAGAATGATTTTTAAAAGTACATGTCAGTATACCATTTTCTCTCAAATATGGTGTTTTCTCTCATGTAATAGAAGAACTCTAACTTCTGCCACTTAATGCAGAAGGTGCTGAGAGATTAAAATGAGCTGAGACTGCAACACCTGCTTCTGGAGAGCTATGCACGGAACTGAATTATTCAGTTACTTGAACAACATTATTTGTAGCTTCTCACCATTCATACGTACTGAACATCACTAGGACAATAAAGGAAAGAAACTTGCAAAATAACTGACTACTGATTCTTTTTTTTTTCATTCTGCAGATTACAGAAGGAAAATTCTTGCCAGCTGCAGCCTGAAGAGACAAGTTTCAGTACTACTGCAGAGTGCTTGAACAAAAATAGGTTTGAGTCAAAGCAAAAGTCTCAGTCAGAACCGTCAGATCAGCAGAAGATTACCTCCTATCCACAGCCTTCTCTGCCCAAAGGCAATTGTGAAGGGGATAAACGCCCAGAAACCTTAAGCAACCCAACACCTGGTAAAAAACACTTGATTAAACATAATAAGAGAGGTGGTGATGGCAGCCTGGGATGGTTTGACAGCCTTGAAGACAGAAACACTGGTGCTGAAGAAACCTTTTGGAAGACATCTCCAGTGCCCAAGACATCTTCATATAATGTGGCTTCAAAAACCATGTCCAAGTCCTCCTGTTCAGAACAGGGAAGTTCTTCAATCCCTACAAAGGAAAATGGAATGAGAGGGTCAAGAACAACTGTTACTCTACATGCTCCTTTGGAGCAAGACAGAGTTTCTGAGATAAGCAGCAAAAGGACTGCGGAACACAAATGTTCTTTTTCAGAAGCAGACCTTCAAGACCCAGCATCACCAAGTGCCAGTGTGCAGGATTCAGTCATTACACAACGGGTTTCTAAAAGCCTACAAAGGCTGCACACAGAGAAATCGCATGGATTCTTTACAAGTACACAGAACTCTGAAGCAAAGTCCCTTCCCTCAGCATTACCTGCATCCAGGCTGCTGGATCTTTCAAGTGATACAGACTCAGTGGTAGGAGATGAAAATAGCATTGCATCTGCAGCAGCAAAACATGAGGTAATTTCCACAAGAAAACGAAGTACAGGTCAAGCAGAGAAGGAAGCAAAGGCAGTAAGCTCTCTTGAACCAGAAATTACTGATGGTGAAAGTCCTCCAGCAGCTAAGCTAGCTAAATTTTCTTTCAGACCAAGGTCAAAACTTGATCATTCTTCTGAGAAGAAAAATGTGGAATTCTCCCTTTTTTCAAGTGAAAATACTATTAAGCCTGGAGAACAACTCCAGGAACAGCAGCTGCAAAAAGATTGCTGCCCCCCTGAGAAACACAAGATGACACTGACTCGCTTAGGAAAAAAGAGTTTGGAAAAGCAATCCGTTGGTAATAAAGGGAATGAAGAACAGCTGAGTCAGGCCTTAGGGAAAGAGATTGGAGGAAATGCAGTGACACGTTCTGATGTCACACATGATGTTGGTGACACAACTCCACCCACTGAAAAGAGAAGGGAGGGAGAGGAGAAGCTTGGTGGCCCGAGTGCAGTCAGGGTGTGCTCCAGCACATTAGAAAACCTCTCCAGGTTCTGCTTTGCATCACGTCCTGCCTCAGAATCAGAAGCTCCACCCACTGTCAAGACTGGCACTAACAACAAAGAAAGCCATAGCCTGTTGCTGAACATGCCTGTGAGCAATCCTAACAAAAGGAAGAGTTTTGCATTGGGAAATGCAAGTAAAGGCAGTGTGATCACCCGAAAATCTCTCTTCTCAATAGCAGAGCTGGATGATGCTACGTTAGATTTTGATTGGAATGAAGAAGTTAGGAAAAATCCAAGTTTGTAACACGTATATCCTTCAAATTACTTAACACATTGATTTTCTGAATCTCCATCCTTCTGTTTATTGTATCAACAGTATCCATAGGTTACAAAGCTTTTAAAAACAGTCATCCTGGATGTCTTGATACCGATGAACATACTTTAAGGGCTGTGTACTTTATATCAGCTGCAGACTGCGTATACTACAGGCCTCGTGTGCCTTTTCATTTTCTGAACTCTTCCCAAGGATGATAATGTCAATTGACTGTTCTGATTGATCTGATGTCGCCTAAAGACTCATACATTTCATATATCCAGAATACAGCTACATTAGCAGAAGAGCATGTTTAATTGACTGCTCTCCTTTTTTTCATGTAACATTTGGAACTATGTGTGATACAGATTGTCCTTCTGAATGATTGTGCCACTTGGAAAAAATGATGATGCTAAAGCTATGTCATTATGTTTTGTTTCCCTATATATTTTTGTTTTCAGCATAGCTAGCAATATTGTGATTTATCATCATGCTGTGGTATTTCCATGCTATCGGTATCATGACAACTTTGCTGCATGTCTGGCTACTGTGCTCCTTATCACACTGCTGATGGTGAATACATACTTAGGGCTTTTTATTTGTGATTCTGGATGTTTTTTATTATTATTATTTCAGATAATTAGATTCAGATTTTAGATATATTGGCTCAGGTGTTTGTATTCTGGGTCATATTATCAAAACCCAATTCTGTAATAAACAGACAGTTCTTCGTGGCAGAGAGAACAAATTTCAGTGAAGTGGGACTCCTCAGTGATCAGAGTAACTTTAATGCAGGCATTAAGCCCTGGCATATAAACATCACTTCAGATCTAACTTCATGGTGAACAGCTACGATAGCACAGCTTTATTGTGCCTCAGAAAACATTTAATTGACTATTTAAATTAAGATCAGTGTTTTACTACGTCTGATACGGAGTTTATCTTCTGTGGCATGCTGCATCCTGTGTCATTCATTTGTCTGATGGGAAATGAATCTACTTGTATATTACATATTTACAGACAGAGGCAAACCTTGAATTTCCTTCAGTGACTTGTCAGGTATGTTTCTTCTGTGTTTGAATTCTCCACAGGATATTCTTGTGCTTACCTACAAGGTAAATGGAGAATGAAATGGTTGCTTATGGCACAGTAAATCCTTTGAGAGGCTTGCTAGCACAAAGAAGGCCTCATTTTTCTTGGTTTGTTTAAAATTAGAAGTAGCTCCCTTGAAACTAGGTGAATTAAAGCAGTGTAAAATCTTAGGAAATGAGGGAGAGTGATAAGGTCCAGGTATTTCAGTGTGATGCAGTGAAACCATGAAAACAGTAATTAAGGAATAACTGCTAAGAGTTTGGGAAAATAACAGAACCAGTATTGTCCATACTGACTGCAGTACTCTGCTGGAATCAAAAGGAGTGGACTTCATACTCCTCACTCCCAGAGCTCAGAGCCACCCAGTCCTGCTCCTTCCCACAGAGGCAGGGTGAGGGTGGTCTGCATGCATGACTGTATTGCCCTTGAAAACAAAATGTTTCCTACAGGATACTGTGTCTACACTGAAACTTGATCAAGAATCCAGCGTCAGAAATCCTGAATTGGAAATCAAAACTCTCATGCTGTCAACATTAATGACAGTTTTCTCATCTAGCATAATTTGATACATAACATTATGCTACGAGTTGCTCCAAAGAACTGCATGCATACTTCTGTGGGAGGCCGGTTGACTTCCTTTTCTCTGTGCTCTGGAAATCAGAACCCTGCTGAAATCAGTAGAATCAAAACAGCACAAAATTGTTCTTATGGTCAAGGTTAGAATTTTCTTCATGCTCTCTGTACTCGTGTTGAAGAAGGTTCTGATTTTTATAGCCTGCTAATACCAAATCTGTTGCACTGTAAAATCTGCCTGAGGGCCAGGATAACTACGTAGTGAATTAGGGTAGGAAAAACTGAAATGCTTTGTAATGCAGACAGCTACCTTCCTTACTAATGAAACACACTGTGTTCTAGAAGTAAAGAAAGCAAGAAGGTAATACTGGTTCACTCCCATTCTTGTTGAGGATATGTGAGCACCTAAGACCTTCCAGATTTTAGCACCTCTCTTCGATAGATAAAAAGTCACAATGCCTTTGAGCACATCAGAACAAATCTGATAATGCCCGAGACAATTCTAGATCAGTGAAGATATTTTAATTGTCAGCAAAGTTCGGCAGGCTGGAAGGAGCATGACTGAGCCACTATCTACCATTCAGGTATGTTTTAGGTATCTAAATCCAAACATACTGCAGAATTTAGGCGTACTGAATCCTGTCATTCTTTGCAGTATTTTAGTGGTTAGTCATTACTGAGGGACAGTCCTCTGTTAAATCAGTGAAGAGTGAATTGTCTCTTGAAGTAATGAGTGTATTACTTCATAAAATAGAACTGTTTGGCAGAGGTTTGGCTTCTCCCTTAGTGTGACATGAGAAATTGGAAAAGCAAGCCAAAGTGAATCAAGAAAGGGTGGTGCAAACTCCATTGGCTCTGAGGTCACTGTTTTTTTAAAACCACTTTGACAGCTGTGCTTTCCAGTTAGAAGCAAAGAGGAGGTTCAGGGACATCCTAGTCAGCTTTCAGGCAGGTCTGCCTTGCCTTTATTTTCAGACCTCTGCTGCAGTGTTTAACTAGCTTTTCAGAGCNTTTTTTTTTAATCTTTTTAATGATGTTTTTAATTTCACCTTCGCTCTATTTTCACTAACTGATCACTTGCAGAGGAATCTCAGCATGCTATGCATACAGCAATCCAGTGTTTGTCACCTAGCTATTGTGAGCATCATTGAAAAGGTGTTGCCTTAAGGCAAACATTTCAGTCCACAGATGTTTATGTGAAGGCAGTACAAGAGAAAGCATCTGTTTTTCAATCCCATTTCCTTATAGCGATTTTGACTTCTCAAACTGTTTCACAATTAAGTTATAGTTAATGATCAGTTTCAATCCTTCAGCATTACCTGCAATTCCTCCTGCAGGCAGCAGGGTGTGTGGGTACTTAACATTCGGGATCTTACAGTACTTAAAGTAAAGCAGCGGTTGGTGACCAGCCCGATTTTGCCGGAGATGGTAATGCTGTACCAGACGTAGTCAGTGGCTGCTGCTGCTTCCTTTTCCCTGTCCCCTGGACACTTGTCACTCATAGCTGCCTCCTCACCTCACCCCTTTCCTTCCAGGCCCTCACTCCCACCTTTTTCTGCAGCTCAGGACTGCTGTCACTGCCTGATCCAGCAATGCCAGTGGAGTCCCATGGGAATTATTACCCATGTTATTTAAAGTTATTTTGGGGCTGATACTCTGTTCTTAAGCTCGTAAAACAACCAGCAATAGGAATCACACGCCATGTAAACATCTTTAAAAACAGCCTTGAATTCCTTCCCAGCAACATGAAAATATTTGATATGATGTAAATCACGTGGCTGAAGACAAACAAAAAAGATTGTATGTCCCCTGTGTATCAGCTACCCTGCTAACACATTCCTCCCCTGCCTGCTAGTTTTATTCCTGTTTATGTGCTGCTTTTAGTTCTAAATAACCAGTAAGCAGAAAAGATACCCTGTGAGGCTAAGTTTACTTGTTGCTCATCTCAGGACAGTTGTTTGAATGTCGTGGTTGCCATCAAACATACATTACTGTGTTAAATATCGTGACGTGATGTGCGCCAGAGTTATACAGTGAAGTGAACTAAAGCCAAAGGCAAGGCAAAGTCAGTGCAAGCAGAACTGAAACTTCTAATTAATGGATTCAAAATGCACACATCTCCCAAGTGAAGACATGTAACATCACAGAGGGGATGTATTCATTGACAGGAAGATGAGGTAAACGGGGTATTAAGTGTTCAGTACTTCACACGAATGAGGCAATAGCTTCATTAATAATGAATACTAATTATGTCATCTGCCTCTGATACCCGATATTCCCTGGCTTGTCAATACTTTCCTTCTTGCTAGGCAGAAGAATGTTAGTAGTTGCAAGGACTAACACTGTCCTTTAGCAAGTGAAGAGTGTGATGATTTTAGAAAAGACCATGAAAGTATGTCTAGCAGGTTTGATTCTTCTAAAAAAATTGTGTATGAATACAACTGTGAACAATCACTCACAGAGTAAATATGATAATATAGTCATAACTTGTACATATCATTATACTCTTGAAGCAGCTGCACCTGCAGTTCTGGTTCTAGCTCATCTTGGTGCTCTGAAAGTAAGGATCTAGACCAGGGAAACAAGCAGCTTCACACCCACCGTGTACTAAAAGGATGGCTGCTTTATTCCTCTCCTGGGCAGAGGTAAGAAGGCCTGGCTGTGTGTGTGGAGGTGTAAATGGTGTCCGTGCACTAGGGTGATGTTTTAAGGCACTCTTTCAGGGCATAGATGGACCTCAGCTGCTAGGAGGGCCGCGCCCCACTAAGTGCTCCAAAAGTCAACAGGGAGAGTGCTCATTTGTGCAAAGAATTAGGGCAGTAGGCATTCATACACCAGTGTAAGCACGGAGTGATGTGTTCAGCAGAGCTGCTGGGTCTGGATCAGCACAGCACTGCCCAGATCTGTGCACAGATCCTCTGCACTGTGGATCACAGTGGTACAGTGTCACTGCCACTCCTCTCTCAGATCTTAAGTGCTGTACTGATGCAAGCAGTCTCTGCTTTCATTCTGAGCAGTACCTACGCATAACAGTGCCAGTGGGAAAACTCAGAAGTATTAAACAAGAAAGCTAAAAGCTACAAGGTAAATAAAATGTTTTTTAAAAGCTTTGCACCAGAGGAAATGCTGAGAGTCATCTAGTCTACTTTTTTAGCCAGGAGTAGGAGAAACTATGCCTAAGCTTTGGCAAGGTCACATTTTTAAGAGTGAAAAATAATTTGTATGGTGTCTGCTTTACAATTTCTGAATGTTTATGATTGACAGTTCCACTCTATAGCTAGCGATTAGTGTTGCTGAAAAGTCTTTTCCTTGTTTAAATAAACAGCAGAGACACGAGCTGAGTGATCGATGGAAGCATGGGGCAGTACGGGGATATGTGGACGTTCCTCTGCACGCACTCTGCATTTGCAAGTCCAGTAAACTAGATTAGCAGAAGCCTTTTCTCCCCTGTTTAAGAGAATGCCAGATTTTTTTCCAGTGTAATATCAATTATCGCAGCTAGATGGTCTCAAAATCAACGCCTTAGTACTTCTCCTTTTTAATAAGATACATGAAATAATTGTTTAAGTGGTCATCAGCGGTTGGGGAGAAGGGAGAGAACTTTGGAGTGAAAAAGTAGATGCTGGACCGGCAGAGGGAGCTCCATAGTCTGAATCCTTTGCTTCGCAGAGCGCGATGCCTTTGGGAAGCGGCTGTTGGTACCTGCTCGGCCGCTGTACAACACGGCTGCCTGCACTGCTTCTCCTCTGGCCCCAGGAATCACAGCAACAAAACCATGTCACATTTCTTGGGGTAGGAGTACTTCCCTGACATGCTCACCGTATAATTTAAAATGTCTTTGTAATATTGCTGGTTACTGAAGAACTAATCCTGGTATAAGTGTAAAGTCTTCTACTTGGAAAATAATATGCTAAGCTGTTCGTATTACATCGTACATCTGCACTGTTGCCCTTTTGACCTACATCGGTTGCACTTAACAGAGAAGACACAATGAAGAGCCAAAATGCAACATTGAATGGTCTTTTTCAAACAAAGACACATGATATCTCAATTCTGAGGTCACTGTTGTGTCAGCACGTGCTCTATTAGCTTTAGAATTAATTCTAATATGATTAGGCTGCGCCTCAATTACTGTGTTCAGCTTCACTAGCAGGAGGGTGTTGAGTTGCTCAAGCACGTGCAGAGAAGAGCAGTGAAGCTGGTGAAGAGACTAGAAAATAAGTGTTACAAGGAGTGACTGAGGGAATGGGGGTTGTTTAGTTGAGAGAAGAGGCTGAGGGGTGATTTTATCATGCTCTGCAACTGCCTGAGAGGGCATGGACTCAGACTCAGACCCTTTTGGTGTTGCAATGTCCTCAGCTCAGGGGAAGAATTTGCCCTGGCAAGGAGAAATGTTAGTGGAAATCATTGTCAGTATCCCAGGCTGCAAACCACAACATGGTTGTGGAATGAGCCTGCTGGTGTCCCCCCAGATCTCTTTGCTAAAAGTAGTCATGGACTGCTTCTGCCTTTAATTCTGTCTTTTACAAAAGGAGCTGCAGGGAGGCTAGCACAATGTATAATCAGAGACAGCTGCACAAGTGCAAGATTATTGTCAGCAGTGTGCAACTCAGGATGGCTTTGGGACCTCTCAGCCTTTCCTCAATAACATGCTTATGCTTTAGTGTAAGCATTAAGCTGATTGACATTACCTTAACTAGTAGAAAACCAGGTGTGAGCTGAATGCTCCTGAAAACTCCTGCTTCTTCAGTATTAGTTGAGACTCTGTGAAAAGGAGCATAATATTTTATTCTCTTTCTCTCTTAGTGATGGCAGTGCACAAATGTTTCAAAACTATGAGCAAACAACTTTGACCAATCCCACAACACCAGTGATCAGCAGTAGCTACTAAAAAGGCCTTTTGGAGATTTCAGTCTCTTCGGTTTCCCTGATCTTCAGAATGGCATTGCCAGCTCCCCTGCATTCTTCCACACTTACAACTTAAGACAAAGGTGATTCTTACAGAAATGGCCACATTTGCGTTTCTTTGCTCCTGCTTAATGATGAACTGTCCACAGTTCCCCTGCTTCGTTCTTGCAGACTCTAATTTTAAAAGATGAATACTAGAGACAGCTTATCTAGTCTATTTGCTCAGAAAACCCAAGGGTTCCCAAACTGTTGGACTCTTAGACCGTTCTCATTTTACCTCTTCATCCAAACTATCACTGTTGGAGCCTCTTAACTGCTGTGTTCGAGGTGACTAAAGCAGGCAAACAGTACAAGAACTATCTGGTTCCCATTACTGCCACAGAACAGCCATCCTCCCTAGACTCAGTGTTTGTGATGCCAAAATGTTAATTAGGTCAGTGTGTCAGTTTAAATTGTGCAGGAGATGAGCATTAAATGTTTACTAAATTTAGCTGTCTGTTTTTGGAACTGGAGCGTCTGTTTTCTGGGATGGAGCAGGAGCAGAGACACTGGGCTTTAAATTAATCAAAACCAGTTTAGTGAAATGCATGCAGAAAATGAAGTGGCAGTCAGACTCACAGTAATTATTGCATTATCTGAATTATAAGGGCAAGCCAAAGCTGCAGATAGAGATAGCTTTCAGAAAGGGTATTTTGGGAGCATTTGGATCACTTACTCTGTCTGCGGTTTGGTGCAACTGCCTAGATAAATTGTCAAAAAAAAAAAGGTGTGGGCAGGAACATGATGAGAAGTACACAATACAAATTTGCAGATCTGAGTTAGGTACCTGCAACTGTGCTGAATTATGGGATATGGGAGCACTTCTGGGCCCTGGGTCTGCGTGCTTGCCCCAAAGGTGTTTCATCTCTGCCCTGATTAGGCTTTAGCATGCACCATCCTTCTCATTAGGGTGTGGGCTTACTTCCATGGAAGGAATCTGGATGCCCACCCCAGAAGGCAGCACTGCAAGATTCTGGCAGGAACTCATCTGTGAAATCAGGAGAGTAGGTTTGCTGTGGAGCATACCAGGCCCAGAGCCTAGATACACTGGGGATTGTAGGTTTTTAGGTTATTAGTATGCGCACAGGGCACCAGCTCACCTTTCTTCCCAAAGACAGACAGAAGAAGAGCTATATGCTCTTTTTGCAGCATAGGGATTAAAGCACTTCCTCACAAAGTGAGATCTTGGTTAATGATATTTGTCCTGAACTTATTCTTATATAATCACTGACACCACCCTGCCATTTATTGCTTTGGGGAGATGGAAGTTTGGCACTCAGCAGTGGCGTGCTTTCCCAACCTGGTAAGGCTGAAGTGTGGCGAGCTCATTGAGATAAAAGTGACTCCAGTAGGAAACTTTTGGCTCATAAAATTGTCATTAATGGGTTTACAAACATCCTTGGATCTGAAAAAACTCATGCCTTCACTGTTGACTCCAGCTGCAGAATGCTGTGGTGACAAAGCTGGTGTTTTAGGGAGAGATCTGGGGAGAAGAGAGGAGAGCTCGTGCTAAAAGCCCTAGAAAGGAAAAGTGCCTCAAGGCAGCTAAGTTTAGTTTTAAAACTTGACAGAATGATATGCTTTTCCTGCTTGAAGTGAGTCAATTTATTTTCTGGTATTAAAAACTGTGTATGTGCTTATTTTTAGATGGTATTGTGTGGCTCACTGAAACAATAAGCACTGGAGACTTGATGTAAAAATATGGCTAGAGTAAAAATAGATGTTTTGCTCTATATTCTCACAGCTTCTAGGAACTGTATGTTTCTTAAAGCATCGATGTGAGAGTAAACACTGTCAAAATGAAAAGGACAAGGGCTGTCTCTGTTCCATGTGAGTTAATAACGTGCCCAAGGTAAGCTCTGTTTTATGTTCTTCCAAACATGCTCCAGACTGTGTAGTAGCTCAAGACTTGCAGTCAAACAGAAGCTGCTGAAATATCAGCAACCACCATCAGCTTTCTAAATGAACTGTTGTCATGCACAGTGTCACACTCTCTCTGCATAATGCTTATTTCTGTTAGTCAATGACTGCTGTCCAAGCAGACACTCCTTTCTTCCAGGTGTCTGCAAATCAGAAAGGGAACTGGTGGTAAGAAGGAAAATGACTAATTGTTTTTATCTAATATGGCAACCAGGAACACACCTCTGAGATATGGCAACAACAGAATCTGCCACCGAACTGTGCAATCTCCATTTGCCTCAATTTATCTGTTAGGAATTTGCATAGTTAACAGCATCAGTAAAACTTGACAATGAGGCACTCTTCCCATAACGTGGCAGTTCTGATGAGAAAGCAGCTGTCAAGAATCTCCCTTCTCACTCAACATTATTAAAAAAAAAAGCGAGAAAAAAAAAGCCAAAAGCAGGATAACACAAAGCCAAAAGTAGGATAACACAGTCCCACATAAACCAGCTCAGCAGCCTGGAAACAATACCCTGAAGACATGAAGCAATTGTTGGTCACTGAGCCATCAAACTCCAGGGAGAAAAGGTACTGAATAAAAGGAAGAACAGCCTTTTCTCTTCTGACCCAGTTTATCTGTTCTGCTCTCCCTATCAGATCTCTCCTGTAACATGGTGTATTTCATACCCATGTATTTCACTTGCCTTTTATACTTAAAGAGGGAGAGAGGATGAGAGGATGAAATTCCTAGAATTGGTGGGTGTTGACCCCTAACCTCAAATGATGCTATTACCATTCTGTTTATCTTCCGTCAAGTAACAGTACCCAGGAAATAAATGCTAGTTTCTTAACAGCTGTCCTGGAGGCTACAACCCTATTACTATTCTTTTTGAACGGAGTAAACTAAATAAAGTCAAATCAACTTATCAGACATGATCTCATATTGAAAGAACTGATGTCACTAAAATAACATTCTAAATCCAACAGTCTAATGTAATAATTAAAGTGGAATGTGGTCTGTTTAGTACTGTACTGACTTAAGCCACAATCTTTATTTGCAGCTGCTGGCAGGTTAGTCCTGCTGATGTGGATAATCTTTGCAAGATAGCAGTGAATAATTTTAATGATCAAAATTTATTGTATAGATCTTAAGATTTTCAGTAAGTATTTAAGCCTAACAAAAGGAGAACTTGCACTTATGGGACTGAAAGATGAAAGGTAACAAGAAGCTGAAAAGCACCAGACACTTCTTTTGCCTGTTTAGAAAAATGTTTAAAAGATGACTTCTAATGTTCCTTTCTGTGTAGGCTGATGCTGAGGAGGAGCTCTCGGAAAAAAAAATTATCAGATGAGGTTTCATTCTCCTTTGTCCCTGTAGAGGTGCCCTTCTTCTCCACAGCCTGTGATGCAGGGCTGTCTCACATCCTTTTCTCTTCTGTCCCTTATTCCTTCTCAGTGGCCCCATTCCTCCTCATTTTTCACCTTCTTCAGTGCTGACCTCACAACCTCAATCTCTTATTTTTATAGTGCTCTTTTCACTGGAGTAGCTCAGCTTCCTGAAAGCATGAAAACACCCCCACACACATCCCAAAGAGTGCTCTAATGCTCTTTCACTTTTTGCCTCTTCTGCTATGAGCTTACAGCCATTATGGATGAATAGAACGCATACAAATATATGTATATAAACATCTCTACGTGCAACTTGCAAATGCTGGATCTGGAACACATCTTTTTTAAACATCTTAGTGAAGGCGTGTGTATGAAGGTTTGCCAAGTAAGCTGTGCCAAGTATGTTCCTCACTTGCCTGGCTGGGCAGTCACTGTAGCATGCTGTGCTATCAGCAGGACAGCAGATACACTGGAGAAGACAAGGGCAGCAGCCTTGCCTG
Source organism: Odontophorus gujanensis (assembly GCA_013399175.1). Lineage (NCBI taxonomy): Eukaryota > Metazoa > Chordata > Aves > Galliformes > Odontophoridae > Odontophorus > Odontophorus gujanensis. The sequence continues at coordinate 956,968 of VXAB01003756.1, read as the reverse complement.
TTTAAAAGAGAAAAACTTGAAGAGTAAGGGAGCAGAGGTGATAAAAAGTGACAAAAGACTTGCTTGAAGAAGATGTTTAAAAGGTATTTTATGATTGTTAGAGAAAGAGATTTCCCTCTCCAGCATGCTTCATCCCATCTTTGGGCAACTGTTTGAAACAGCTCTGTGTCATTGTGACCCTTCTGATGTACCCCAAGCTCTCTTCACCACGTCAGCCTTGCAGTGCACCAAGAGCTAAACCAGGCATTTGGAGCACTGCCCAATTGCACTTACAGATACATTACTAGATGCAAATTCGTCATAACTGAGTTGGCTTTGCTGCACATGTTGGGAGTACAGTATTTGGCACTACTCTTAAGGCCTGTTTGAGAAGCAGTATTATAGAGAATATATAAGCCCTTTTTCACTTTTAAACAGTAATTTATTGATTTATTGAATTTATTTATTTGATTTTGAAAAGGATAAAAAAGAGAAACAAGATAAAAACAAAAGCTCTTCTATAGATATGGATTCTTATCTCCTAAAAAAAAAAAAGAGAGAGAGAGAGGAAAATTAGCAAAAGCAATCCCATTGGTAATACAGGCAATCCTCAACCCCCACTTGTGATATTTTCCAGATCAAGGTGTACTGGCTGTCACGCATTCACTCTTCATTTGCAGAGGGAAAAAAATGCTCTTTTTATCCCTTGCCACAACATGTGAAATGTGCACTTTGTTACTGAAAAGACTGCGGGTTTCTCTTCTTCGGTAGATTCATGTGGGGAAAGTAAATGCGTCCAGCAGAGGGAGCTCCAAAATCTCATTTGCTCGTGGGAGTGACACGCGGCAAGGCTCAGAAACAGACATCTCTGGTAGAACGCTGGTTGTGAACGGATAAATCCTTCGGTGATCTTCATTCTCTTCTGTTTGGAGTTCCTGTCTGTCATGTCTCAGAATCCTCAACGCTAAAACGATAACAGAATTTTTCTATGCATAGAAGTATTTTTAAGTCTATCCTCACATTCTAAAGCAATTTTTATACATTTAAATTAATTTGAACTTAAATTTTAAAGCAGATAGCATAGCATTTTATCATAGCATTTATTTAAAAATACTTCTGTTAAGCTTTGCTGTAAAAAACAAAAAACAAAAACAAACAAAAAAACCACCATAGAATAGGAATTACTGAAAACAATCTTTGCTCAGTAAATGAGCAAAAATATTTCCTTTATGCGAAACATCTATATTTGAATGCCAATATGCATTTTCATGGTCATATCATCTAGTCTGAGATGAGGCAGATGGATGGCAAACACTGTGAGTTTTAAACCCTCACCTTTCTCTGCCAACAGCTCTTCCCTCACTGTTCAGATTCATCACTCCAAACTGCTTCATCCAGTCTGAAGTATAAAGGGTAACCTCCAAATGCCCTTATTTAATATAGCATCTAGTCAATAAATGTGATATAAACATAGACAAATAAATAACATCTAGTAAGTATGCTTTATTTTATCTATCTTGGAAAAAAATATAAAATCATTACCCGTCTCTTGTTCACAGTACTTAAATCTTTGTCTTTGCAGCTTTCACAGACCCAGTGGCAGAAGTACTGAGCAAGTGGAGTATAGGAAGCAAAACTATGCTATCTCTCCCTTTTTTCCTCATTTTTCGTGTTTAAACTTTCCTGAATCTCAAAAACCTCAGGAACCTGTAAGAAACCACGCTTGCTGCTCTCGTTCTTATAATACAGACAGAAAACACACAGCATTTAACTTCTTGTCATGCCACACTGCTAAAATTTCCAGTTCTGGGGGCTTTCTGACTTTCTCTGGCTTAGTGGAGCCGGAGAGATGTAATGGGAGCAAGCTTCAGAGGAGTAGCTGCACAGTCCTGCAGCAGCTGCTGTTGTGTGTGGGACGGGTGCCCATCTGAAACACTGTGTGGCATTGCCCTTGATGTGACTCCTTGTTCTGCCAAAGAATTAATGTCATGATGAACTCTTTCCCAAACCATTAGCCTCCAGATGCAGAGGAGAACACCGTTCATTTTGGAAACAAGAAAGCAGTAAATGTTTGCTTGTTGCCAGCTGCTTAGTTTGTGTTATGTTGCTCTGTGGATAGAAGAGAGCTGGGAGCTATTTGTGTCATTCAGAGCTTTCCGTCACCAACTTCTGGGTGTGTTGTGGCTGTGCTGGGTTCAAATAATCAGAAATCAGAATCTGGTTCCACAATCTGTTTTGTTCCACTCTTCCCCTCCTATTTTTGATCTGCTTCCAAGAGCGTCCTTTGGAGCCAGTGATGCTGGCTGGGCACTCTGGATATCTGAAAAGCCAGCCACTAGTTTAGTTGCAAAAACAGTGCTTTAGGCCATTTTTTATTTTTTGAGAGATTTTCTGTATACAAATATTAAAACACTGAAACACTGTCATACTGCAAAAAAAAAAAAAAAAAGTTACTAAACTGGTTCATATTTATTTGTACATTTTAAATGTGCTGAAGTGTTGTCGCAAAGTATTGTGACATCTCACAAAGGATGGAAAAGCAAAACCTCCATCCTGTGGCATCCACCTGCAACCTGCTCACCTCCCAGCTCCTCTCCTGACCTCGTGCCAAGTAAAGCTGGGAGATTTATCTGATTACTCTGGAATTCCTCATGCCCTCAAACCACAGTTTTCCTCTTTGCGTACTCCTCATCGAGGCTAATTTCAGGAATCTTAAGTAACATCCTTCAGAACTAAAGCTCTGTTAAATCATGTTTTTTTCTGAACCATTTCCCTCTCTCCTGTTTCTACAGGAGTAGCGTAGTAGCAGTCATAGAGGAATGTTAAGAAGGTAAATTTGTTCACTGCGTTAGGTATTTTTTCTTTGTCTCTTGTTCCACATCACACCTGATGCCTTCTCTTGATTTGTAGCTGTGCAACTACCAGTGTTATTACTCTCCAGCACACTCTGTCTGAAATACTTTATTCAAGCTTTATCCAATGAGCTTGCCCTCTGGACATGAGTTCTGAGAGAGAAACAAAGCATCCTTTCCCAGTAGAGAAGGTTCTCTGGGTGTTTTGACTGCTGAGGACGGCAGAAGAGTGACCTGCTTGCCCGTTTCCATGAGCCAAGATGGCCGCCACGCTGTGCCAGCAGCCACAAAATGACCGCCCCCACGTCTCCTTCTCACAAAGGTGGCCGCTGTATCCCTGCACAGCAGCCAGACAGCATGTGCAGAGTACTGGCTGTCAGCTGGAGGGAAGTGGGATGTGGGCTGCAAGGAGCAGGTTAAACATTACATGGCAGCAGGGAGAGGAGGCCAAGTGCAAGGGATGGCTGGGGAAGCTCTGAGCAGATGAATGATGAGTTATGCTGTGTACTTCAGATGGAGACTTTTATGGTTTGGGGGGAATAACATTTCTTTTTTTCTTTTTCCTCACACACACACTCTTACTTTGAACCTGTGTGATTTAAAAGCTTTCTGCAACCCACAAAACAATGCGCTAATGTACAGCAGAGGAGTGGTTGCACTTCCTGAGGGAATGCAGGCTATGCCTGTGGCATCAGTGGTGGTATGGTCAAATCCTAATTGAATTGTGCAGCACTTTCAAACAGAAATGAAAGAAGCAGGTTTAAAACCAAGCTGATCCTGAATAAATGCAATCTGACACATCACTGTTCTAGTACTGTTCTCTCTGGTTTTAAGCACTAAGTCAAAGAAGCTCGAAGTTACATAGATGAGGTTCCCAAAGTGTGCATATCAATAGGACTCTGTGGTGGTTTTCTTTGTAATGAAGCTCCCTTAAGATTTGATGAGCGTGTTGGATACAGAATGTAATACCTATGTCAGTAGAAAAAAACAGAGGAATAAGAAAAGTGAGATTTACTCTTATTTATTTCTGATCTGGAGAAACACAGAAAGGTGAAAATCCAGGGTTTGGTTTTTTCGTTTGTTTGTTTGTTGGGTTTTTGTTTTTTGTTTTTAAGTTTGGTTTGTACATATCTTTTTATGCCTTATAGCACAACAAACCACAAACATTTGTCTTCCGAATTACAAGCAGCATCCTGGCTGTGCCCCTTGCCAGCTCCTTGTACATGCACCCCCAGCTCCTTGCTGGCAGGGCAGCATGAGAAGCTGAACAGTCCTTGGCATAGTGTAAGCACTGCTCAGCAGCAACTAAAACATCAGTGTGTTATCACCACTGTTTTCGGCACAAATCCAAAACACGGCAGCATATGAACCTCTGCAAAGAAAAGTAACTCCATGTGAGCCAAGGACATAAGCTTCCTTGGGACTCTGAGTTCCTTGGTAGTGCTGTATTTTAATTTAGTCAAGCTGGCAAAGATATTCTCCAGGCAGAATCAGCAAGTCTGCAGAAACCAATGTAGACTCACCTTTTGTTCCAGAAAGCTCTGTCCAAATTTGGTTGGTTTGTCTTCATTGCTGTAGCTTTACCAAAAGTCAGAGTAATCTCTTAAATCATTTATATTACAACACTGTTATCTACTCACCTGTCTTTCCCAACTGAGCAGCCCCAGAAATGAGCGCAGTCACATCAGTCTCCTTAATTCTCAATACTGAGATTTTGGCTTTGTGATCTCTGGCCTCTCCATAGCTAGGCTAAAAAAAAATACATTTTGATGAAAATACATGAGCAGGGCGTAAGTCTCCAAGACACTGTCGACTGGTGGTTTACTCTCTGGAAGGAAGATGTCCAAGGGGTTCTGTGTGACAGAGATTTCCTGCTCTGTTCTGGCCTCCACCTCCTGCAGTGCCCATATATTCAGGACCGTCTGTCACATGGCCTTTGTTGCAGTGAGAAGAGAGGTTTGAGACAGAGCTTTTCAGCCTTGCCCAGCCGTGCTCCTTGGCATACACCCTGCTTCCTGGGGAAGAGCAGCCAACTGGATGCCCCACAGAAGCACTGCTTCCAGCAGGAGCTGGAGCATCAAAGGGTGGAACAACTGTTAACAGAAGTGCTGGGAGACACAGATGAAAATGAAGACCAAAATTTCTGTACTCTTTCTTTTAATCCTTTAACTGCTGAGTATAAAGGTTCTGGGGGAAGTGAAGAGACATCAAATGGTCAGGACAAATATGCCTAAAAATAGTGTGATGTGTATGGATGACAGAGGCCCAGGTTTTGGTATCACCATGCTGAACAAGGCTATTACAGAATGAGTAGATGCTGCAGAGAGCTGGAAAAAACAGGAGGAGAAAATGTGGCAACGCATGAACAATAAATCCTGCCCATTAACCCATCCTTGACCACATGTGGGTGTAAAAAGAGGGAAGAATGCACAGCTCTAATGTGGAATTGGTGGAATGAGGAGCTAGAGATGGTCACAGCAGCAGGGTGTGAGAGTGACTAACACTGTGAGATTTGAATAGCTGGGAGCCCTTGTCACAAGCAGCAACACATGAAACACATCGTATGCTGGCAGACCTTCCAGGGAGGGCCCTTGAGAGAGATGTACGTTCATTTAAAAGGAGGTGCTCTAATTGTCTTGCACTTGTGCACAGCCATGATGTGTGGGTGGGTGGAGAAAGTCTAACACTGAACAGCAGCACACCAAGCACATCAGCTTGTTCAGTGTTAAATGCCATCACTTGGTGCTTACCTCATTGTTCTGGAGGGGTGGTCCTGACTCACGTAGACAATGAAAATTCAGGCAGCAGTAGAAGTGAAATAGCACTTTGCTGCTTTTTGCTTATTTCCTCAAGCAGAGTAATGTGAGAATGATTTAGAGGGGGGCAGGGAGGGTAGGATTCAGAACTTCTGTCCCTCTGCACTTGGTAATGTTGGTAGGAATTAATGATTAGCTACAATTCATCATAAAACCATAGGCATATTTTCTACAATAATATGTTTTGGAAGTGTTTATTAACACAGGCTCAGTGCTGGCCTTGTTAATCAATGCTTTTTAGAAATCCCTTGCATTAGACATTTCTGCAAAATATATAATTGCATTCACGATTAAAAGGAGCCTTGACACATGGATAAAAAAACCATGATGTGTTGGAAAAAAAAATCTACCTAACATTTTTTGGCATTTATTTGTAATGGTATAATGACCATCTGCTTCCCAGAACCTGGAAAAAAAAAGCTTTCTGTGCACCTGTTTTTATTGCAATGAATGTCAATATGTTGTCTTTCCTGTTATCACAGCATCATTCTCTGGTATCTGTTAGCAGTGCAAAAATGGTTTATTCCTAATAATAGAAAATGGGTCGTAAATGAGTGCCCTAGATTAGTGCTGAATTGGGGCCCCAAAAAGGAGCAGATTTATAGATACTCATGAGGTTTACGTACTGTAGGGAAAGATGGCAATTATTATGTTTTAGACCAAATCCTTCTTAAAGTGCCCGTGAGCATGTGATTATGTTTTCACTGCTGGTGAAAAATTGCATTTCCTCCTGGTTAATGAGGAAATAAAGCAAAGAGTGATTCAACTTTTATGCTGGTTGAACGGATATATTCAGCAGGCTGTCAGTTGGATTTAAGTTATTCTGCAGACATCAGGACCTGTCACACAGCAAAGCAGCAGCCTCTGGAGAGCAGTCAGGTTGGATCTTTGCACACGAAGAAATATTTAATCATTCAGGACTTTGCTGTCCCCTACTATCCACCCTGGATCACTGTGAAATAGACCAAGGGTTTTGTTCAACATCATAATTTTTTGACAATGTGGAATTCTAATCTTTACAAAATTATTAATGGGCATTCTCATCACTGGGAGCACTCCTGCCGCTGCGCTGATGTGGGGGCAGAGAAAATAACAGGGAACATGCAGGAAGAAAGAGGAAGCAAAGTAACAGCAGCCAAACCCCAATCAAAGTATTTGTACATGGAGAAGTACCACACTTCTGCAAAATGACAGTCTGTTTGCAGCTCCGTTTGAAGTCCCAGAGCAGAGACAACATTTCTATTCCTCTCCATGCACACAACCCCAAAGAGTGGTGGAGGACATTGTGAAGATCCATGAGATGCTGGAGCAGAGCTTTGTGCTGAACCTCAGCACAAGGACCTCACTGCTTGATACATTCACCTTGGAGTGGGATCTGGGATAAATAATTTCCTTCTCACAGGACTCTTTGCCTGCACGTATTTCACATTTGCATTACTCTGAAGTTGATTTCTTGTTTCTTGGTTTCCTTCCAATTGTAATTCCCTTGAAACTCTTTCCTAGCTTGCATTTGTAGGCTGTGAAAAGCATGGTAGATAGCAAGGAAAACAGGAAGTTTCAACGTAATTCCCAGAGGTTATGTGCAAGATTGAAACAAAAAACTGCTTTATGTTTGTTTTGGCCCACATAGCTGGAACCTCGAGCTGTGCAGTTATTAATGGTCAGCAAAACATTCCAATGGGTACGTACCCATGAACCTGCTGACTTCTTGTTACTGTATTTAAAGAGATGCTGCAGAAAATAAAGCCTAGTTTATCCAGTGAACTTTAACAGCACTGCATCTGTTCAGATGACGTGATTTCTAAGAATATGCTTTTTTTAGAGCTCCTGTCACTTTTCCGATCATTCCTTGAGCCAGGGCAGCAGAACTGTTCATACAGATACTGCCTGGCTCCTACACTCCTGGCAACTTGTTTATTTGAGTGGAGAAAAAGGAGGAGAAACAACTCCTGCACTGTGAATTTGACCTCTTCAGTACACTGAAGGTTTCCTCCAAGGAGTCCTTCATGGTGTTACCTCCTGCACAGGTGGAATTTTTGGTATGTCCCTTGATTCATTTTGGTTCTCTCTTTGCAAACATTATGACTGCTTTACCCTCCCCTGACACAAACACTGATTTCTGTCTTTGGTTGGAATATGACTTTAAGCCAGAAAATGGGAACCAATATCTTAAATCTGATCAGCAATCAACTCTGTGGCCAGCATAAGAAAAACAAGACTGAAAAATACAGTGACCAACAACAAAAAGCTAAACTAATGCTGATCTAGGAAGAAATTTTGCCTGGGAGTTCCCTCAGCCTGGAGAACGTAGAGAATGAACTGTTGGTTGGGGTATTTTTTAAGTATGGAGAGTCCAAGATTGTACCCTAGAATCGTTAGCATGTTAGATGATTTAAGGTCCACCTGTAGTAGCAGAGGGCATTTCAGCAGTTTGCTGGGAAAGTGGCAATGATTTGTGCCTGTCAAGTGGAATTTCTGCTGCTGGAACCTCCTATCAGATTTAATTTTTTCCTGCACCAGCTTCTCAGAAAGTGCTTCTCAGCTGGTCTTGTAATTATCTCTCAGGGTATCGGTAAACAACGTGTGCTGTGGAATGCTGGTATTGGTTGTGTGAGGGAGTCACCTTCCCTGTACACTGAACAGATACAGCTGCCAGTTGTATAAGTAGTTCAAACTTTAAAAAGATATGCCCTACCACATTTTAGATCAAGGTTTTTACCTACTAATTGGAATTTGTCTTCCACTTAACTGCTTTTCAAAGTCATTAGCATTGTTCAGCTGGGGAAATAGCTAAGTTGTAGCTGAGGCTGGTGGGCATAAGAGACAAACATAAGAAGCAATCAACCTCTTATTAGTAACTGAATGCCCCGGGTGCGTAGCTAAGTTTAAATACGTATGAGCTGGGATATGTCATCAAAGTTGGCTGATGAGGATGTCTAGTTTTACTCTGATTCCTGATACCCTCTGTAAAGGCTAACAAGACTTTTAGGTTCTGAGTAAGTAAACAGAGGACTCCAGATGTGGAGTTCTCAGTACAGGAGATAAATGGACCTGAGGAGGGCCACAAAAATGATTTGAGGGATGGAACACTTCCCCTGTGAGGACAGGCTGAGAGAGCTGGGGCTGTTCAGCCTGGAGAAGAGAAGGCTCTGAGATGACCTGATAGCAGCCTTTCAATACCTAAAGGGGAGCTACAGGAAAGAAGGGAATGGACTCTTTAGTAGGGTCTGTTGTGACAGGACAAGGGGAAATAGTTTTAAACTCAAAGAGGGTAGGTTTATGTTGAATGTAAGGAATACGTTTTTTAACAGTGAGGGTGGTGAGGCACTGGAACAGGTTGCCCAGAGGTTTTTTGTGGTCCTCCTCTGGATGCACTCCAATAGGTCCATGTTTCTCTCCTGTACTGAGAACTCCACATCTGGATGCAGTACTCCAGGTGAGGGCTCACTAGTGCAGAGTAGAGGGGCAGGATCACCTCCCTCATCCTGCTGCCCACTCTTCTTTAGATTCAGCCCAGGATATGGTTGGCTTTCTGGGCTGTGAGGGCGCATAGCTGGCTCGTGTCCAGCTTGCCACTGCCATCCACCAGTACCCCCAAGTCATTTTCAGCAGTGCTCTGCTCTAACCTTTTGTTCCGTTCTGATAGTGAGGGTTGCTACAACCCAAGTGTACTTGGCCTTGTTGAACCTCATGACTTCTCAAATTGTTATTGGAGGCTTGTTTGAGAAACCTATACAGTTGTCCTCTGATACTGCTGCATGGTTACTGTCAACTGTTACAACTCAAGACATAGCCGCAGTAGGAACCTCAGCAGAGACAGAGAGCAGACATTGGTGACATTTTAAATACGTGCTCATCTAACTATGCTCCAAGGCAATTAGTCAGTGCATTTACCACAAGCCCCAGTAATGGATCTGAAGAATAGCACTAAATTGCATCACTGACGTATAGTTCCTCTGGTAGCTTGATTCCATTATTCTTTCTTCCTCTTTTGTTCATATTTTTCTATTTGCTTCAGGAATACCAGCAAAATAACAATCTGCACAGAGTGGTTTTCAGATATGGCAGTTATTAGCAGTGATAATTTATCTGAAAACAACAACAACAATAACAACAAAACTTTCTGAGTTTGTACACTCTAAGAAATCCAATCCAAGTGCTGGGAAGTTTTGTTGCAAAATGCTTGTTCCAGTGAGACCCGTCCGGGAGTTCCCTAATAAACATGTGTGGATTATTAAAACACTGAACTCAGTTTCCTGCATTTTACCAGTAGATCTTATATTGTTACAGTATACTTCCTCCTCTGCAAGACTTCAAAAATTATGTTTAGGACGATAGCTGACTGATCTATACTTGAATGGTGAGCTGGAGAAGAAAATGAAAGAGCAGTAAGACATGGTTAAGGGTTTGTATTACTTAGAGAACAATATGGGCTCAGAGATGCTTTCACTGTAACATTTCTTGCCCTGTCCCACTGAACTGAAGAAAAAATGGAATTTTGAAATAAAGTTATCAATATGTGGTAGAAACATTAAAGATTTAAAGTTGCACTGGAGTTGAAATTACTTGCATCCTTTTATGTGAGGAACAGAGCCTATTTGTACAGCCTTATTTGCAAAGTCTGTTTATCCCCACATAGAAAATAAACAAACAAACAAACAAACAAACAAAAACATCCAACAACTAACTTTTGAATTCTGTAGATTTCAATACACAATTCTGGTCATGGAATTTTTTAGCTGTGCATCAAATTCAGTTCCCGTTTAAATATGCATGACTCCTTCCAAAGTACCATGTGCTGGATTTATCTGTTTTCCTATAGGATAAACACTACCCTTGTAGGACTCATTTGGCCAGAGATTTAGAAATCTCTCCTCTTATTATTTCTGGTTGCTCAGAGCCTTTCGGAGATAACTCCAGTGAAGTGTGAGCAGCAGCATCCAATTCCGTGCTCCAGTTTTCCTCAGCATAAAAAGCAGCAGGGGAAGCAAAGATGACAGGTCACACTTACCATCAGCTCTGTGAAAAGATTAGTATTAGTGACTTAGGAATCAAATTAGCCACTCCTCCTCTTTTAGTGAAAGCTGGTGTGTCAAAGGTTGCAGTCTCTCAAGAGAACCGTGGGGTGCAGATGGCTGAAAATCCTGTCACGTTTTTATGGAAAACAAGGTTTCGGCGCATCGTTTTCTTTCAGATCTTGGAACTCCTGAGGAAGCCACTCTGACACCTCCTGGCTGGGCTCCCCCCATCCAACCGCTTCCATCTGTAGCCATCTTTCCACTCTAACTGAACAGATTTCTTACACAGACTGGTAGCTGTTTGCCAAACAGTGTTAGGTGGCTGACAGCAAAAGAGTTGCAAATCACTCTTCTGTTTGTTTAGTGGAAGTTCCTTCTCTTGTCTTTCATTCATCTTCAGTGAAGGTCAAGGGCAGCAGTTAGAGACTTTTAAAAAATAAGAAAAGAATAATGTTTCTTTCCCAGTTAATGTCTGGGAAATGTTTGTGGGAATGTATTACTTTTATTCATATATGGCTTAATGCTAGATTTATTTCATTATTAGCTCCCTTATGTACCAGTGTTACCCATTCATCTTTCCCAAGAATTCACTTGTACCTTTCACTGAGACGTTCAAAAGCCTTTGCATCTTCAAAGTCATTAGATAAATCATTAAATTCCTATTTGTTAGCCCAGAAAATACGTGGAAATCCAAGAGATTTGTTCAGGATATTCATCCAGCCTCTTCTTGGCTTTGCAGCAACTGCAGAGTGTCAGAGTACATTTGTGTTTTAGTACCTCGTATTTAACACCTCTGGCATTTTGGTGGTCCAGAGGAGGAAGGACGTTTTTTCTCCATTGTGGATCAAGCCCTGTTCCACAAAATTCTGTTTAAACAAGGCTTTATTTCTTTGTTTGTTTGTTTATCAGGCATTGAAGGTGGTCAACAATTTGAATTTTCCCTTCTTTTACATATTGTCAGAACCACTATAGGAGTATGCAAAATATCCACCTGGATCTGGGGCTATAAAAAAGAATGGTTCAGATCCTTTAGTAGCATATTTTGGAATAGGACAAGGGGAAATGGTTTCAAACTAAAAGAGGAGAGATTCATACTGCCCAGAGAGGTGGTGGAAGACCCATCTCTGGAGACATTCAAGGCCAGACTGGATGGGGCTCTGAGCAGCCTGATCTAGCTGTAGGTGTCCAAGCTCATTGCTGGGGAATTAGGCTAGTTGATCTTTTATGGTCCCTTCCTGATCAAATGATTCTCTGATTCGTCAGCAGTTTCAAAGTACTTTGAATCACCGCTTTTGTGTCATTATTGATATACTGGAGTATAGAAAGTAGTCTAGAGAGATCTAGATAACTCCTTTTTGTCATCTGTAGTCTTGCTGGACGGAGAAGGAAACTCATGGAGACTCTGTCCAGGAGTACAGGAGGGAATGGTGGGGATATCACACTAGCACTGAATTGGAAAAATCATCCCAGACTTGCTATGGGGAACCACCGAGTATTTACTGTTACTTTAACCCGAGAGTCACGTGTGAGATAAGGTCTTCAGCACCGCCCTTCTTGATGACTGCCAGCTGATGCAAGGCTCACCAAGGTGGCCACCTTTCAGGTTCTCTGACTGATCTTTTTTGCATACAGTTTTCCTGAAGTATTTAGGTTGAGGTATAAATCAGTCCTTGTTGTAGAGTGAAGACAACTATGTTGTGTGGACTGAATGGAAGAGGACAGGTATAACTAGATTTTTATTATTATGTCTGTAGGTTAGCAGTTTGGTTATGGTTCATAAAAGAGATCGCTTTTCTGAGGACTTTTTTCAGAACAGAATCCCTACCGTTTCTACTACCTGGAGCTTTCTAGGTCCCAGTCATCAGTACCTGGAGATCTAAGAATGACTCCTGATGGTCATGACCAAAGACAAGATTTTCAGCTCATTAGATAGCAGGAAAATAAATCTTTGCTGTGTTTGGAAGCATTTAAGCAACCCCTTCAGGGTATTTAAAAATGAAAAGCAGCAAGAAAAACAAGTTAGGATGAACGATGGTATTTACACCATTTTCTATTTTACTGTTTTAATTAAATACATTGTGCTCTAAATTTGATGAGTTCTGTGTTCTTCAGCCGGAATATCCTCCTTATAGTTTCTAATAAGGATATAATTACATATTCTTGTAATTATAATTCAATATACACCATCTTTGAACAACACAGACAAGAAATAAATAACGTATATTTCAAGCCTAATTTAATTTTCAGTGATTCAAATGTAATTAACACCAGTTTGGGCAATCTGTACAATCTCATTTCTTGCCATCTCTTAATTTCCTTGGAGCTGAATAAACTAACAGCTTTTTAAGTGAAACAAAACAAATGTTGTTTTGGTCTTTCCAGGCTGTTCACAGTAAATCCTGCTATCCTTATGCCTTTAAGTAGTTGTAATGATTCCAGTGAAATCCCTCGCTCAGTATTTAAGTGGAAATGAAATGCAGCCCTTGAGCTGCAGAAGTACAGAACATGGCAGTGTCAGAGCTTCTGCTGGGTCTGGAGGAGCAGCTGCTGCCACATGCTCTGCCATGGGGTAGTGGGCCCATAATTTGTGGGTCTGGCAGCAGCAAGGCCCTGACACAGGAGCTCTGTGTTGGTATTTTGAGCTTTTTTACGTACAGAGCGTTTGGCCTCTGGTTTCTTTTTTGGATGTTGTCTTGTCTTACTCCTGTGTTTTCTACTTCTAAAGATACGGGTTACACTGACCAATTTTCATTGATGCATGTCTTCTTCCTTCCTTCATTTTAGTTCCTTCCTCACTCTCTTCCTCTCTGTTATTCTCTTTGGAACATATTTGATTTTAGCCAGGCATCTGCTCATAGTGCTTAGGTAAAGTCACTCTGGTACTCCACAAGTAACTCCATTTTACTGCAGAAACTAAATTCTGACTTACAGTCTGCCTATAATTGCAGCAAGGTCAATGTGCTCATCTGTAACTGAGAGCAGCAGTGCCCTACTCTGAAATCCCCAGGACAGCAAGCACTTACTGCAGAGCCCTGCCATGCTGTAGAGTGCGCGTGGACAGACCACGAGAGCAGAACAGAGCAACTGATACCATAGTCCCTGGAGATGTTTGTCTGCTTTATTTTGTGTCATGCAGATTTAACTGTTTTCTATAGCACGGAGTTATCACATTTTAAACAGCTGATAGAGCTGATGAGTTCTGTCCATTCTTTGAAGTGTAAGCTACCAGTTGTTCTGCAAACTTTTAATATTGAATAAGGAGTATATTAATAAAAAGAGATCATTTAAAGAGGAATTTGTAAACATTCATTCACTAGTTTCTGAAGTAATAATAATTGCTCTACCTGTGAATGTCTCTGGTAATAAGTCTTTCTGTTTATGTTCTCTAGGAAACAGACATGGAAAGGGACTGTCAGATTTGATTGCTGTCACTGTTGTTTTCATCACTGCCATGCTGAATTACCTCAGGAAAGCTGTTCTACGCTCTTTCCACACCAAATTTTGGTCAATGTAGAACAAGAATTCCCAAATGCTGCTGTTTCACTTGTTACACTGCTAGTAAATTTTTATAATCTTTGAACACATTCAATTCATTAAGCAGTAAGTATGCTTTTACAGCTAATAAGGATGGGCTTTTTATCCTCTGGCTATTAACCCCAACGACAAATGTAAAAAGTGTCTCTTCAGGAATTTGCACTTTGGTTTCATGTTTTTCCTTGGCCAAGGTGAATATACTGTAGCAATGTGACTATCAAAAATGAAGAATAAGTGCTCATTTAATATTACCAGGAGTAGTTAATTTTCCTGTATTTATTTTGTCCGATTTCAGAATATTTGGTGTCTAACTGTTGCACGTATACATTTCTTAGTGTTTTCATATTCTGCACTCTGTTTTGTTCTCATGGCCCATTGCTTAGGAATTGATTTTACTTCCTACAGGGACTTCTCCATAAATAAAAGCTTGGGAATAACATTTTAACTTAAACAGTCAATTATTGTAATTCTGTTTATTCACTTAATCAGTAGTTTAGAGACGATAAAAATAAAAATGGACATTGGCTCTGAGACGGTGGGAAATTTATGCAGTCCTAGCCTGAATCCTTTCACACCAGTTGCATAAACAACCTACAGCAAAGTGTTATTAATAGGAGTTGTTGGCAGATGTCAAAACAACGTATTTCTTAATGAATAACTTCTACCTGGAAACATCAACCGGCAGGCCCAAATGAGTCGGCCTGGGTAGGTGTTTCTATATTCATTTGTATTTATACTGGGGAAGTCAGTATTTCAAAAGTCAGTCTCTTGTTTATGCAAAGGTAACACAGTGAGCAGTACTGGCGTGCCATATGCTGAGGTACTGGCAGTGAGGAGGTGCCTCATCCTGCTGCAGGATTGCATTTTAAGTTAATTGCTTCATTTTGTCATTGCAGGATCATGCATATACATAGCTATTTATGCAGTTACTTTGTGCTGGTTACTAATAAACGTTTTTGTCATTTTAATGAATAATTTTCATGACATTGAAAGCGTATGTTAATGAGTCTGAAATGTAAAATGTACCTTTAAAAATCAGAAAAGACTCTAGCTAAATGTTAGTGGATGGGAGAGGCAGGTCATTAATGCCAGCATTCCAGTGATATGTGCTTTAAATACATGGTGTGATCACTTGCTAGTACTCAAAATACCTTACCCTGTTCCAATGCTAAGCAGAAGCTCAGGAAGTGGTGATTGAAAGATGGTGGCTGAGAAGCTGGGACTAAAGATAAAAAGAGAAACATAATAGTTTTCAATTGTATCATTTAGATGAGCAAATTTTATCTGATGCTGTTAACTGGCAAATAAGTTGTCACTGAACAAGTCAGAATGAGAATCTGGGTATGATTCATGTACCCTGAGAGCAGTCATTGTCTAAGAAAACCCCTTTAAAGGTCATGAGTGAACTCTTCATGCATAAACAGTTTCTGAATGGATTCTGAAGTCATTTTCTTGAGAAAGTAACTTCTCGTCCCACTAAATGAAAAATTCTTAGTTACTTCAGTGGGAGGAGGTTTGGCCTGCAACTGGAATTTCATTAAAGGGAAGAAGTCTCAGTGACTGACACTGGTATCTCAAATCGTGCTACCACAGAGGCCATATAATATGAATTACAGAATATCCTTGTACTTAGAAATGTGAACTGCATTTTGAAATAAGCCTTGGTGTTTAGACTATCTACACCTGTAACAGTTCCTGATATGTCCCTTCAGTGATCCAAATTCTGACAGAAGAAGTGGGTTGAGAGGTGATTTAATGTGAGGCTAAACTTTTCACATTAAATTCACATTACACGTTACATATTGCATTTCCCAGAAATAATTGTTCATATATATATATTAGATTCTCATGGGGTGTCCTGCTGTGTGAAGGACTTTCAGCATCTAAATATGTTACAGAAAATATTTTATCATTAACTAAAGTGAATATGTATGCATAATGAATACCATCTTAATGCCAGTGCAATACCATCTTAAAAGCCTTTGAAGAGTCTCATCTTAAAAAAAAATAAAATCACTTGTGTGAATAAAAGTATACTGTTCAAAACATATTTCTTCTTTGAAAAACTTTTTAAAATTTCAGTTCTACAACTTCTTCCTGTTAGAAAGGTGTTCCTTGTAGTGAATCAGCTACTCTATATTTACGTGAAAGAAGAACAAGGTTGGCCTCCCAGGCTTGTAAGATTAATTTTGTATCTGTATTTTAACTGGATTTTTGCAAACGATCTATAACTAATAAAAATGTCTTTCAAATGAATTTATTCTCAAAAGAAACCTGTGGTATGCCATAGATTAAACTGGATTCTGTAAATTGCAAGTAAACAGGGTCAAGTTAAAGATTTTTTCAATGGGAATAATGTACAGCAGGGTCTAGAGTTCCTTCTCTACAGAGTGTAATCTCTACAGTCGTCAAGAAATTAATTAAAAAAAAACAACAAACACCTTACATTGTCAGTGAAAGCAATGACCTTAACAGATTGTCTGTGAAGAGCAAACCACAGAAGTGTAACCCTTCCTCTTCAGTTTCTGAGTAAGACAAATTTGAAATTAATGGATTTTGAGCTTGTACATAGGCTGCATAAGGTCAAGATAAACTGATATGGAAATGGCAAAGTGAAATAGAAGAAATGTAGTCTACAGTTAAATAATTGCTCTGGGTGCTAAGGGACATTGCAACCATGTCGGTGCGCAGCTGAAAATACATCAGTCTGACAGAGATTCCCTGTTTTGTGTTCTTGCTGAGACAAATAATACAGAAGTGATTAATTTTGCTCATGTTGTATACACTTTTTGCAGTACAGTATTAACTCTGATGCATTTCTAAAACTCATCTAAGTCTATTATTTTTCTTTACAGTGGTCTGAATCAATCCAGTGAGGCAGGAAGATCCTTTATTTCATTCTTTTCTTTAACATGCATGATGGGAATTCCTGTTATGAGTGATTATTTCTAGCTGTGATAATAAATTTTCTTAGAACTTAAATGAGCAATTGTTTGGATATTGTGTTTCAACTGGCTAAAATCAATCCCCATTTTTGAATTTGAAAAGGAAATGTCTAGTATTGATTTCAGATTTGTAGTTTGCAAAGTACTAGCAAGTATACTGCTGGGGACAAATCTTTACAAGGAGTGTAGGAGAAGCACCTCAAAACATCTCAGTGATTTGGATGTTTTTCAGAGGTTCTTCCTCAAAAGGAGCTTTGATTTGGAAATGCTTTCCTTTTTAAAAAGAAGAAATTGATGTTATACTTCATTATAAATTTATCCTTGTCTGTTTACATGCTATGAAGCAACATAATTTAATTGAAGAAGCAAACTAAGAAGGAATGACCATTTTTTTAAATAAATGTAACTTGGGACTGTTGCTCCTTAATGGGAATAGTTAATGTGAAGGAAGAGCATTAAGCTTTGCATAACAAAATGGATTCTAAAATATCTCCTTATTAACAAATAAAATAAACTTGCATAAGCATCTATTTACTATAGAAAGTACTATCAGCTCTAGAGATCCACAATTTTAGTGGGAATTTCAGTGGCTGATTTTTCCATTCAGTGTATGTCAAAACTGACTATTGAAACCAATTATTTAGCCCACAGGTATTTGTCTCTCAGCCCAGTGAACCTCTACAGTCTTCATTTTCAGGCCTAAATTACAGGCCTAATGCAGCAGATCTGACCATTCTGAGAACTGTTTGAATTTGTTGCGAAGAGACAATGGCAATTACCTTTGTTTGGGTGAGGACCGGAAGGCGTCTCACCAAGAAAATATTGTTGAATACAGTGGAGGGATTCATGCTTTGGCAGGCAATGGCATAAAATTATCCAAATACCATCAGTGGTAGTAGGAGTCTTCCTCACCAATGTTTATCTGAACATTTGCCTGGATCCCAAGAGAAAATTGCAGTAGGTAAACCCTATTAATCTCATGAGAAGATACATCTCTTAGCAAGGAAAAATGCTTCAGAGTTTCATTTAGCCTCAAGAGTGTTGCATCAGAAAAAGTGAAGACTTGAGTATCTCATTTAAAAATTCATATCCACAAAGCCATGCAGTACTTCTGCACAACCCAATGGGAGTTTCTGTGCAGTAAGTTTCCAGTAAAGAAGCTCTCTTAGGATTTAAATTCATGTTTTGTATATAGTCTGTTGCTACCTCTTACATAGCTAAGCTACATGGAGATTTTTGTTTTAAGCTAATATTTGCTGAGCTCATTGGTAAGATTAGGTCCATTTATTATTCAATTAATTTGATTCCATGTATCTGTCAAATACTTCCCTGGTTAAACATAAGTTTGAACCCTTTTTCATCTTTTATTTGTGAACTTTTGAACTCACATCTTGTAGGGATGCTTCAATTAGGTGTAGGATGTTATAGGATGAGGTGGTTTCAATCTT
Organism: Odontophorus gujanensis; assembly: GCA_013399175.1. Classification (NCBI taxonomy): domain Eukaryota; kingdom Metazoa; phylum Chordata; class Aves; order Galliformes; family Odontophoridae; genus Odontophorus; species Odontophorus gujanensis. Next base: position 938,376 of record VXAB01003756.1, on the reverse strand, counting down.
TCCTATTTCAAAATGAACAGCTTTACAAAATGATTAGAAAAAGTTATAGATATAGCTGAATAATGGCTTCATGACTTGCCACTTGTGCAGATAGGGGTCGGGAAAGAAGTCTCTGGTTTTTCTTTCCACTCTTGTGAATACTTGACATTAAATATCCTACCAAAAAATGGATTTCCTTAAACCTCAAGGCTGTGGACTCAGTGAATGTGTGAATATTAAAAATGAGCAATATTTTCAACAGAAGGAATCAAGAGAAACTCATCTCATCAGATGTTAGAAAAGTAACTAGTCTGTGAATCCTAAGGAATAGGAGGTTCATAAGTATAAATGGAGCCCCTGGGTCACTTAACATAGTTACAGCATGTACCTGTAGAAGCTAGATGACATTGGGATGTTGGGTAAAGTCCTGCTGGAAAAAGTGAAGAGTCAGATGGTGCTGAGGCCAAAATATGTGTTTGGAATATTTTTTAAGGAGGTAAAAATTGAATTTGAGCCTTTTATATGCTGTTCCATTAGTGATCTTCTTAATGTAGCAACTATGACAATGTGTGTGAAGAAGGACTGGCACAGGTAGGTTCAGTACCGAGTTCATCTGTGAGTATAGGGAAGGTGGAAATGACTGCTTGGAGTAAACAGGTGCATGAGACCCAGCTCCACCGGGGAATCTTACAGGCAGGTAGGTAAACAATCATCAGAACTTGCATCTGAATCCCTAGCAGAGCTCAGGCTGGAAGTATTCCTGCTAGCAGTAGTTCATGTGCCTCTCTTCTTTTCCTTTTGTAGGTTTCACACAGGGATTAGGGCTCTGGAGTTTAATATAAAACCACTCATTTAAAAGACAAGTGTTTGAACACACACACCCTTTTGTGAAGCTGATCCCTTGCATGTAGCAGCTGGGTCTCTGCTCCCTCTCATACTGCTGTTCTGTTATGCCCATGTGTCACAGCTAACAGGAATTGGTGATTCTTCAGAAAGTGATGGTCTAAGAGAAAACAGGAATTGTGGATGAAGATCCATAAATGGTTTAGCAATATTTAACTGAAAGAGAAGAAGATAGATAGACGGACAGATAGATAGACGGTGGTTATACCTGAAAAAGCAGGAAGGGGGGAAAAAAAAAAAGAGAGAAAAAAAAAAAATGAAGAGACTTTTGCAGCTCCCAAAGAGTAACATAAAACATCATCTTCTCTTCAAGGTAAAATGGGAGGAAGGGAAACAATTATGACATAAAAAGACCTTAAATTTTGTCATTATTAGCTAGAAATCTTTCTGACAAGAGGAGTAATTTGGAAAGCTGGAAATGGAAGAGTCAGATGAAAAGAAAATAGTGAAAGGGTTAAAGCAGTAGGAGAAACACAGAGAGGAAATAGAAGTTGAAACACAAGGGCAAAAGGACCTTTTGCTCTAGATTAATTGCAGAAAGGCTGGTGTGTCAGAAGACAGCCTTTTCACTTCACTCATACCATTCCTGTCAGATCTCCTGTTGTAGTTATAACCCCTTCATCTCACGGTCATGCATCTACATCCACACGCACAACTATCAAGGATATTTCTTTGCATCGTTCTTCTCTCCACTGAGTAAACAGTGTCTGAATCTCACATATCTGCTGATGATAGTAGGGAGTGAGAGGCTGGAGATGTCACTGTATTTACCTTCTCAAGTACCTCAAGTTTCAGAGTTACACGTGACAGCAGCTATCCTGCATGACAGTTACATTTGGTGGAGGCAAGAGGTTCAAATTATGTTTTTTCCATATACTCAGTTCTGCTTAAACATCTGAAAAAGCAGTGAGGAAGGACTGGGTATGTTTAATGGGGAAAAATGCAAAGAAGCCTGATGCAGTTTCACTGAACTAGGTAAACTTTTCCTTCAGAGAGCCTCCACATCCTTTTATGTGTGTTATGCAACAGAGTAATGCTAACTTGCTTTTGTTACTAGAACAGATGTTTCCTTTTACATATGTATCTCTAGTGTTTTTTCAGTCTGATATGTTGCTGCTAAAACCAGACCCCCTGGACTCTATGCCATGGAGCTGACTCAGCTTACAGACAAATACTTTTCCTTAATCAACTCACCCTGCAAAGTCAGGCTGTGATCCTGAGGGCATTCTGTAAGTTTGTTGACTTATGCCCAAAAACACAAATTCTGTAAGCTAGATCTGCCCTTCAGCAAACCTGTGCAACTTCTTGTCTGTAATTCTTCCGTCTTTTACAGCCACACCATCCCTGCTAAATTCTTCAGGTGTCACAACAATCAGAATTTGGTCTTACAGTTATGACTTAGTTAACAGCATTTCATGCACTTTCATGAATATTTCATTGTTCTGCCACTAGTCTCTACCTTATCTAATCACTGAATGGGATTGCTAACGGACTGACAAAAATGCAGATTTGAAAGTATAAACCTTGGTGAGGCAATCCAGTTATTAAAGACATGCCAAACTGCCTGCAGTATCAGATGTTATCAGAGCTTTTCCATGGGTTCACAGTGTTAGATGCATATTTCTGTGAGCTGGATATTAGTGGCAGCCTTTAGCAACTGTTAGATGCTAATTTGGAAACAAAAAAGAGATTGTCATTCCTATTTTAAAGGCTGAAGGAAGCTGGCATAGTTTCAGCTAGCAGTCTCCTCACCATGAACTTACTTTGATACTGTTTCTCACAGTATTCTCCTGGAGAAGCTGACAACCCCTGGCTTGGACAGGTACACACTTGGCTGGGTAAAGAACTGGGTGGAGGGCCGGGCCCAGAAAGTGGTGGTGAATGGAGTTAAATCCAGATGGTGATCGGACACAAGTGGTGTTCCCCAGGGGTTGGTACTGGGCCCTGTCCTGCTTACCATCTTTACTGATGATTTGGATTGAGTATATTCTCAGTGAGTCTGCAGACAACACCAAGTTGAGGAGATGTGTTGCTTTGCCTGAGGGTAGGAAGGTCCTACATAGGGAACTAGACAGGCTGGATTGAGGAGCTGAGGTCTACGGTAAGAAGTTCAACAAGACTAAGTACTGAGCCCTGCACTCTGGCCACAGCAACCCCATGCAGTGCTACAGGCTTGGGGCAGAGTGGCTGGAGGACTGTGTAGAGGAAACGGGCCTGGGGGTGTTGGTCACGCTTGGCTGAACACGAGCCAGCAGTGTGCCCAGGTGGCCAAGAAGGCCAAGGGCATCCTGGCTTGTAGCAGAAATAGTGTTGCCAGCAGGAGCAAGGAAGTGCTTGTACCTTTGTACTCAGCTCTGGTGACACCAAATTCTGTCTCAGCCCACTTCTCCTGATTTGTTTACATTCATACCTACGTGACAGTAAAACGTCAATACAGCCTTTAGTAAAGACAGAGAACACATCTGTTAAAATCACTAGTAAACGATAGGACATCCAGGATGCTTTTCATTTTTAGGTTTCAGAGCTTTTCATAGAGGTATTACTGCTCCAAACATAGAGCTATTAGGAGTAATCAAGCCTTTTCACAGACATATTTCATGTAGATATTTGTTAAAATAACTTCTCTCTACCTGCTGTTTAAGATTGACATGTAAAGTGCAAGGAGGGGAGGTGGCAGTTGCTTGTAGCTCACCAATCCAGTGCTGGCTGCCTTTGCACTTTGCAGCTGGTGGTTTGAGCTGCAGGCACACAACTTACCCCTGATTGCCACAATTTCCTGTTGAACTCATTTGAAAAGAGTGTTCCTGAGGAAGTTATGAAGACGGCAAGTAAGTTGCTGCCTTAAATTCTGTATATATGATTAAGAGCGCTGTCTTATTTATACCAGTTGCAGCTTATCTACAGTGTTTATCAGACTGTGATGTCTTTTGGAGGGACAAGAAGACTTGTGCTTCCATGTAACATATGGGCAGATTGGGGTTTTCAGCAGTCCTAACAGTGTGTTGCTCAGGATCAGCTGTAGAAGGGTAAAAGCAACTCGTGCTGGAACTGTGAGGAAAGGAGCTTAAATATTCAGTTGCAAGATGCTGCTGCAGCTGGGATAGAAAGAAGAAAATATAACCATTAGTAAATCTACTGTATGTCTGAAAGTGTTCCTTAAAGGTGGTAAATGAAAAAAAGGATTTCACATGTTCAAACCAGCATGTATTTTAATTACTGACCTATTTATGTCTTCAGATGGACTTCTCCGGTCTTGTGAAGCACAAGTTGGAGACCTCCCTTTCTGTTCACAAATCAGGTTTTTCAATAGAAAGGATATTTGTGCATTTTTTTTTTTGCTAACAGTCATGGCTTCCTGCCTTTGTTAGGGGAAACACGGAGGAGGGAAGCAGCAAGCTTGCTGTCTGTCTGATGCACAGATAACCTGCTCCGGATGCAGAGTTTCTGAACAGCTTGTGGCACAGATAGGACTGCTTTGACTTTGCCTGCAGTGTCTGTCACGACAGCAATTGCCCTGTTAGCTAGAGCTCAAATGTGTCCAAAGAACTAAATATAGCTCTCAAATAAGGGGATTATCCAGAGAGACTATTAGGTGCTGTACTTTTTTTCTGGGCATACAATGCGTGTGAGGAAATGTTGTGGGAAAATCTGGGTTGCTAGGCAGTTGTTTTGCTGGTAATATGGGAAATTATCCAAAGCAGAGCAAGTCATAAAGACTGTTCTTTTCAGGCCACGTAACAGCAGAGAGCCTCAGTGGCTTCTTTGCAGTTCGTTTTCCTCAGTGTCTGAACATTTAGGAAACCATTTATGCCACATGCCCTCACTCCTTGCAGCTGATAAAATACCTGCTACTCTCTTCCCTCTCCTCATCCAAAAAGTTTTCTTATTTTAACACAACTCTGATCTTCAGTTAGTTTTTAAATTTCAGCTTACTCATGCAAAACTTAAATCATCACTTCTGGAAAGAATGAATTTGAGAAAATGCAAGAAAGCTGCTAACTTGAAAAGTAAAAAATGCAAGAAAATGAAACTCAAACTTATTACGGTTTTGTGTGTGAAACGAATAATCGAGAAATTAGTTTACTTAGATGTATGTTCATCAGCAACACTTTGAGTTTCTATGTTGGCATTGTCATTTTAAAAATGAATTCTGCCTAAAGTTAAGCAAGCTAGAACAGTTACACAAACTTAAAACATCATTAACTGGATGTGCAGTGGCATATAAAGGCACAGAAAGATTCCTGTAGTTAATAGGAAGAACCACAGGATCCAGAGTCTTATGAAGGCAGTGTCAGTAATAGGAACTAATTTCCATTTCTTAGTTAAAGAGGGAATAAACTGTAGCCCTTGGGCATTGCACTACATGTCAGCGAACCATGCAAGGAAATCTTAGGTGCTTCAGTTACGGGATTAGAAATTCAACTCCAGACAGTGGGAAGCCAGAGGGCTGTTCTCCGGGAGTTACTGATACTGTACCAGCACTCTGACTCTGATTTAAAGAAGACAGAGGGTATTTCTCAATCCTAGTTTGTTTCCATTGCCTCCTGTGATTCTGCAGAAGGGCTGGTATTAGAGAAACTACAGTAACAGTAGGCACTGATGGGCATCACTCCTGGCACCATCAGCAGGGCCTAAGGGCCAGAGGAGCGTGGAGAAGAGGATTTTGCATTCTGAGCCACCTTCCTGGTGTCGTGTGACAAATATTTAAAGGATTATTGTAGTTTAGTCTTAGTGGTGCCAATGCAAATCTCTATCCATGCCAAGTTTAGCAATTATGGGAATGGATTGCCATCAGTGCTCAGGGGGAGGATGAGTTTCACGTAAAGGAAGCTCTCAGTCCTGGTGCCCGTAATGCACAAGCTCTTTGGTGGCTTGAGAAACCAGAAGCTGGGTGTCATCTTTCACAGTTATTATAAGTGCCTGCCTTCATTTGTTTTGACATATTTGCGTTAATATTTCTCAAAGTGTGGATAGAACATTATGGCCTTGTTTTGGCTCATATTTGTTAGTTTCAGTTTTAGTTTGCGTATTAACAGAATATAAAACCGTATTTTGTTCATACACTATTTCAGTGTCTTTCTTACTGCACTTCATAAATTAGTTAATGTACAGAGTTGTGTTACAGAAGCTCTACTAGCTGATAAATAATGCATTTGGTTTGCCATACGATTCTGTGCTTGTCTGTCTGCCCAGTGCTCATCTAATCCACAACATGTTTATTTAATGATAAAGTGTGTAAGTTAAGATTAGAGTTTTTGTTTTACCTTTCATAAAACTCATGCATGTTCTGAACTAGATGATTGTTTAGACATAGCAACATTATATAGAGAAAAAAATATTTCTTTCTTTCTTGTTTAATGCCTATGAGTTTGTTTTTCTATTACTAATTCTTTCTATAGGTTAATGAAATTTGGATTTGATAAGCAGTGTGTTCTCCAAAACCCAGGTGACTGCCACATACAGATTCTCTTTTTGAAGATCTTCAGAAAGTATTAGGGCATCTCGGGATGGCTATTCTGTGTCCATCATGGACTTAACATGTATGAAATCCTCTCATATTTTCTTCATGCTTCAGGAAATCAAATAGTTGTTATGAGGGCAAGGATCTGGAGAGCAGTTTGTAAGAAATGTTTGTGTAGTGATATCAGAAGATATCCTGACCTGTGAAAAGGCAGTGGGATGCTGAAGAGGCATATGCATAATGAGCAGGGAAACCCTTGAAAACAGTGCTGAAAACTTGAGCAAACAGCTGAAGTAAAAATAAACCAGTCTATCAGGAACTTTGAAATTGCAAAGATATTCAAGCTGAGAGAGGTATTCAAAATGATGAGGACTAAAAAGGAGGTATTAGTAGGCAGGCTTGAGATCATCAGTGCTGAGTCTTTGATGGTCTCAGGAAAATATCCAAAATATTCAAAATTTATCCAGCATTCAAAATATAGACCTTTACATGCATGATAATGATGAGGGTTGCATTTTACTGGAGGAAGTCAAGAGCACCTGCCAGAAGTCTCAGGAAAACAAGGTCTAGAGTACATGGCTCTGGGCAAGTTGATGCATAGGAGGAGGAGCTGTTCAGAAAGTCTCATGTGTTATGTAATAGAAAGAAAAAAAACAACAATTATTAAATAAAAAATTAGGAAAGTCAATTGTGGAGATAGTGCCTAAGAAAGGTGAGCTGTTAAGCTGCACAAGACACCGTAAGATGGCTGCTCAGTGAGATTAAGTCCTTCTCAACAGATTCATAGTACAGAGAAGCCTATCTGTAAAATAGGCTGCCTCTCCATGTCTGGAACTGACGGGACTTGAAAGCTGTTGTCTGCTTTAGTAAAGCACTTAACTTGGGTGTTCATTAAGCCTTTTTCTGGAATCACTGTAGGTAGGCAAAGCCGACTCCCAGTAACCTCTCAGGTGTAGTGTGGTCAGTGATCTTAATGAACAGCCCAGCTTAGGCAATCAGTATAAGGTGAAAACTGTCAGTAGATAGGATATGTTAGCTCCTGTTGCTTTCCTAGCCTTCCTTGAGAAGCTCATAAATGGAGTAATGGTGGCAGTAAGGATGGACCCTTTGTGCAAAAAGCCCCCAGAGAATGTGGATTTGAAGAGGAAAGTCAACAGCTTCTTCATGCTGGTGCGTTACTTGGTCTGCTTGTTAGTGTGTGCAAGGCATAGCAAGAACAGTGGCCTACTGCAAATGAGAGGAAGTGGATATTAATGGCACTGGCAGGGCTGATAGGTATCACTTTCCATGTTTTGGGAGCTTCTTGACATAGAATAGCAATTGTTAAAGGAAATCACAAGGAACTGTGCAGCAAAAGTGGTCTTATCTTATGCAAGGCCTTGACAGAGGGAAATATCAATAGTGTTTAACTTCTGATTTACAAATTGATTAGGAATGTTCAGGAAATATTATGTAGAAAAAATCAAGTCTCATTGTCAGTCAATCACTTAACTTTTCTGAGCAGTACTGAGAGGGCAGAAAAGAGGATTAAAGAAAATGACAGAAAACGTGTCATATATTGCAAGTTGGGCCCCCCTCTAAATGACAGTACCAGGTCTGTTAAATTCCTCAGTTCTCCCTGGCACTGTAACTAAAGTTGATCTAATAAAATAGTTCTATCATTTGTTTTGAATCAAAAAATGTCACTACCAAAGTTTTTAAAGAGAAGATATTTTCCAATATGTATCACCATTACCTAAATTGGGGCTAGACTATGCAGAGCCTTCATCATCCTCTCAGTCACGTCAGGCATTGGTTACTCCTCCATCTCCTTTTTGACAGTCTGCCAGGAGGCAGAAGATTGTATGTGAAGATGATTACATCTATTGCTGACTTTGATGGAAATATGATAGCATTATCTTAAAAGTATGGATGGGCTGTGTGGCTGGAGGCATTTGTTAAAACATTCCTCTGCCTTGTTTAATTAATTCATGTTGCTTAGAGTTGTTGTAGTTTAATTTTTCCAACAGCTATACTTAGATTTATGGGCAACAGAGTGGTGCCACCCAGTAAGAATTCCTTGGACATTGGAATTTGTGCAGTGATGTCTTTTGAGGAACAAGGATACAAGGTACTGAAATCTTGGCAGCCCTTGCACAAGCCAAAGCCTTTTCTGAGAAGTTCTTAAAAGTATGTCAATAAAGTGTCCACAAAGAATATTGATAGGAGGAATGTACACTGAGGCAAAATGCTCAGGGGACAAGCATTTGTAAAGCAAAGATCTCAGTAAAAGCTGTAAGTAGTAAGTAGATGTGATTACCTGCCTCTTATGCTCTTCCTCTTTTTAAGTCCTTCTGATAGCAAAGTTTTAGTTTTGCCTATTAGCACATACATTCATAGCTGCTTCCTGGCTATGAGTCCAGTAAACATATTTTTCAAATGCTGATGGGATATTTCTGCACTCACTTCCTCTTGCACACATATGTATGTCTCACAAATACCATACAGCTGTATTCTGGTGAATCCTTTGAGATAAAAGTAATAGGAGTTTCCCAAGGGGAAGGGTGAAGTAAATGTCTCAGAGAACTGCAATCTAAATTTTGAGATGACAATAAAAATTAAGAAACTGATGCTCCGGGGATATGAAGACTTTAGAAAATGAAAAAACTGAGCCCCAGTCTCTGAGTACAGCTTTCAAGACCTAATGATTTCCTTCCCCCAGTCCTCCCTGCACATATGCACATCTTTTCCTCAAAGTAACAAATTATGATGACTACAGTGCTGAGTGAGAGCCAAACAACTCACTAATATATATTCTGTATACCAGTGGTGGCTATGTCATACAGAAAAAATGCATGGGATTATTTTTTCCCCATTTTTAATAGCAATAAAAACAGAGGTCAGGGCTTTTCCTAAGGATTTTTTGACTGTTTGAGTTAATATCCCTCACCTTAGCTATGAACCAGCATTTGCTCCTATCCCACAATTAATCTGCAGGGAACATCCTGCAGCTTGACACCATTTCCTGCAAAACAGCAATGCAAATGTATGGTGTTCAAAGAGTGTGTAGAAACACTGCCCTACATGTAAAATGTGTACTATTTACAAGAGCAAGGACACTGAATAAAACCTTCCCTGTAGGACCAGGCTAGTTTTTATGGGATGCAATGGTGCTCTTCCTTCAACATTCAGGGAAACTGACTGACCAATTCTGCCTCTCCACAGGCAAACTGGAGCAGATAGCATCAGCTGATACAGTAGGGCCTCAAGACGTTGTGGCACAGGCATGGGGCCTTTTGTGTCTCTGTTTTGTCCCCTTCTAATGTGCAGTCTTAAAAAATATTAGATAAATGCATCATCTTTGCTGAGCCTCTGAATGAAATTGTGTTTCCTCTATGAAAAATTTGAGGCAGAGAGTAAGTGCAGTGTAAGAACTGACTCAGGGAAAGCACAGATGGAATCTGACAAAGGAGAACCATGGAAACTTTATAAATAAAGGCAGAATTCTTTATAAATATTTTCCTTTTTTGGGAGTGGGTGTGAGAAGTTGTATTATTTGAATGCACTTTTCTATCATGACATGTTTTTACCCTCAGTGCTGCATGAGGTTCCTAGGGAAACAGGCAGCAGTAATGCCCCATGTGCCTGCTGGCTGTCCCTGCAGGGAGTGCAGTGCTGCTGAGGCACCCGCCAGAACCTGGGATAAACCTGCAGCAGAAGCTGAGCTGTGAGCTGAGCTCCTCCTTGCTCTGCCTTGCAGCCAAGCTAGGGAGCTCGGGCAGCCCTCTGCTAACATGACTTCGCTCCCAGCAACCAAACCAGGCCTCTTGCTGCTGCCAGGCACTTTGTAGTTACCCTCCTGCTGCTCAAGTGGTTGCAACTGGAGCTTTCAGCACATAATTCAAAGCTTGCGTGACATGAAGGGTGTTACAGTTTCACAGAACTTACTCTCACTTGAATTTACAAAACAAAGCATTACAAGCAGTTGGGCAAAAAAAGACTCCCTTGAGAGAGCTTTTCTCTCAGACTGAGAGGTGGCTTTATTCCCGTGGTCTCTTACATTCTTTACAAGCACATCACTGGAAGTCTTGTGAACTGCCTCACACCTTGGAGTTATGCTGTCCACGTTCAGTAACTCAGCTTCCCAAAGTGCTGGGGGCAAAGCTCAGCCCTGGAGAGGACAGGAGGCAAGCGGGGTGCACAGGGCCAAGCAGGTGTGCAGGGCCTGGTAGCACAGTATGGCTCAGCACAGCATGGCATGGCATAACATAGCATGGCACAACGTGACATGGTATGACACAGCATGGCAAAACATGGCATGGTACAGCACGGCACAGTATGACCTGGCACAGTACGGCCCAGCACAGCAGAGTGGAGCAGAACACCAACACTGAGGTCACATAGCAACAGGAAGCTGCAGCAAAGGGGATTCTCGGAGCAATCACACAAACAACAGCGGCAGTGTGAAGGTGAGCCAGAGGGTGAAAGCTCGATCCTCAAAGGGGTTGTAAAAGTAGAAAGAGAAGGAAGCTGAAAGGAGACTGTCTTTATCTGGAGAAGGAGAGGACATGGGGAAGCAACATTGAGGCTCATGAGAGAAAGTGAGCAGAAAACAATAAGCAGAATTAGTCTCCAAACAACACAAGCTATGTGCTTGACAGGAGTGCTGGTAGGTATGTGAATATTTCTAGCAATTATTTCTGATAGCTTTTCATATATATTTCTAAAAGCATAGTAGTATTACTGTATTATTATTAGAATTCTTTTCTTTGTCAGCACACTATTAAAATAAGCATAGTAATATGCATTAAATCATTTGTTTTGGAGATTTATTTCACATGTGTAAAATAAACACTTATCTGAGTGGTGATGAGTGGTGTTGCTAGAGGTGATGAGTAATGCTGTATTGGTATTCCTGGTACTGCTGCGTGGTGAGCCCTAGCCAAGAAGGTTTTACAGGCACAGAGCAGCAGAAAACTTCTGCTCTGAAAATCTTGCAGAGCAAATAAGTGTGGCACAGTCTGGGAGATAACAGTAGCTCTTAGCACTGTCTTTCTGCTTTATTCACCTTTTTTAATCTGCTCTTCAACCTGAGAAGCAGTGCTGTGTTCCAACAGTCACTAGTGCTGAGCCCCATGGGCTGGCAGTGGTGTTAGCAGGGAGGAGGCCTGGGTTGTGGCCTGGGGCATTCCTCTCATCCTCATCCTGCAGAGCCATGATTGGGTGAAACACCATAACTTGGGTGACAGGATATCCTGAATTCAAATCAGCATATCCTGAATTCAAATCTGTGACAAAATAGAGTTCTGAAAGGTTGGAGCAGCATCCCAGTGTGTCTTTCAGGACCATCCTGTCTGGTCACCCTGTTTGTGTCTCCAACCAGACCAAACATCCACTCATATTTGCCTCAGTTTTATGAATGATTTCCTGGAATTTTCTATTAGTTACGTCAGGAGGAAGAAGCACTTGACAAGACTTACATCAAAAATAATGAAGTTTGCCAAACTGGAAATCTCTTTATCTGTGTAACCATGGTGACCATAGGCAATTCAGGAGGAACTCAGGCGGCACACAAAGACGGGGCTGCTGTTCTGTGGCCAGGCCCAGGGCTAGGGTAGTCCCCAGGCTATGGTAAGCTCTGAAAAAGAAGGAAAGTGGGTGGCGAAACTGAGGAGCAGCAGAACCATGGCACAGAACATCCAGCTTTTGTGCAGAGGAAAGTGGGATGGAGGGCCCAGCCTGAAGAGGGAGCAAAGCACTGATCCTCATGTGGATTACTGGGGTGCAGAGCCCCCCTCTCCTGTTCCCACCTTAGACTGTTAGATCTTCTACTTCAAATATTGCTGAAGCACAAAGGGAACAACACACTGTGCCATCTCAAATAGTTTCTAGCTCAGCTTGAACATGAACACATAGAAAAAAGTTGTGTGTAGAAGAAGTTTAGCTGAAATGTGAATATACAGTTTATTAGCAACTTTGTACTATGGTGCCATAATATTTTCTTGGTATACAAAGGTGAGGCATTCAAGGAGTATTTTGTGTTTTGGCTGATGGAATCTGTCATTTGTGTTTCCTAAGCCCTGCTTGCTTCTTGTATGTCAAGGAGCTTTCGGCTGATACTGCTGGAAGCTGAGGAAGTAACTGAAGCCAAGTGATGAGCTGAGAGGCATCTTTCTTCGGTCTATTCTTTGTTCAGCCTAAATTCCTTCATTTGTAGGACATGCTGAGTTATTTGCAAATCCAGGCATTGAGAAGTCAAGAATGTTGCCGTGAGGGCAGGCAGTAGCTTTCCTTGAGCTGTGAGAGAGGCAGAGGGATTGATTGTTCGGGGGGGAGTAGTTCTGTGGGAATAAACAAGCACCCCAGACAGTTCCTTGGGTTGGCTATGGAAGAGACATAAAGTTTGTTGTTACTCATCAAGGTTAAAAAGGCAGAAATAAATAATCTGTGTTTAATTAGTGGATCTACAAAAAGTGGTGTTCTATGGTCTAATAGTTTCCTGTGGTATTTAAATGCTAAAACCAAACTAGATAGTCTTGTAAAAGTGAATGCTGATGTGAAGATGTCATTAAAAAAAAGAATGAAAAGGTCTTAATATTATTATCAGAAGTTGTTAAGTGACGCTTGACTAACCTTTCATTAATCAGGTGCCACATTTTAAGTTCTTGTTATACAGACTATTTGTTTCTTTATAGCCTTACAATTATAAAATCACCTTTTTTATTCAATAACATTCTTGAAAAACATTGTTTGCAATTGATGTTAACTCTCTAGTAGCCAGACAGACAGGGATACACTCTGATCTCATGTATGGTGTCATTTGCAAGGTCATGTCATGAGAAATATTCCTTTTCACAGCATAATTGTCCTGCTGAAGCATAAATACTCTGATATTTATGAAAAAATATATTCTTCAAGGCAAAGGAAGCATGTTCATGTTTTCAGTAAATAACCAAATATTTCTATAGTAATGTAGAATTGTTTGCTTTGAGGGGAAGTCTTAAATTATACCGACTCTTTCCTTCTTCCGAATGACTTAATTGTAGCGAAGGTGACGTGTTCTACATTGTAGCTGCTGGTGAAGCTGTGAGTAGGTTGCTTTCTGAGCTATTACAAACTGCCTACTGAACAATGCCCTGTGGTTAAAAACATAAGGTTATCTAAAGTGTTTATTTTTGCAACCTGTACATATCCTTATAACACTGTTTATCTGAAATTGCAACAGCTGGGGAGAAGAGACTTCTTGCTACCTCTGTCCTTAGCAATCTCTCTGTTAGCACGTTCCTCCTTTTAAGTATATTTGCCCTGTTGGCTTCCAGGGAGGAGGCATCCACAACCTTGCTGGGTAATCTGTTTTAGTGTCTTACCACCCTCACAGTAAATATTTTCTTCCCAATACCTAGTCTAAATCTCCCTCTTCCCGTTTAAAACCATTTTCCTTTGTCCTGTTGTTACATGCCCGTATAAATATGAGCACCATTCCCGCTGAACGCTCAATGTACCTTGGGTCCTTGCACTGGCAGATGTGAAGGTGCTCAGATCAATTTCCTCATAGGGGAAATGTGACTGAAACATGCATTACAGTGCCCACTGCCAGCTAAAATATTATAGAACCATAGAATTGCTTGTGTTGGAAAGGATCCTAAAATGTCAGCTAGTCCAACTCCCCTGCAATAAACAGGGACACCTACCGCTTGATCAGTTTGCTCAGAACCCCATCCAGCCTGACCTTGAATGTCTCCAAGGACAAATCTTCCACCACCTCTCTGGGCAACCTGTTCCAGTGCCTTTCCATCCTTACTCTAAAGAACATCTTTATATCCAATCTAAATTTCCATCCACCAGTACCCCCAAGTTGGCATGGCTATTTGTTGTCCATTCATTCTCCATCTTGTACTGATAGTGGGGGTTGCCTTGAGTCAGGTGCAAGATCATGTACTTGGATTTGTTGAACTCTGTGAGATGTTTAGATCTATATATCTTCTGTCCCTCAAGAGTACTGACTGCATCACACAAGTTGGTGTCATCCACAAACTTGCAGACGGTGCACTTGATCGCACTGTCAGTGTAAGTGATAAAGATCTCAAAGAGAACTGGTCTCAGTACAGACCCCTGAGGAACACCAGTTGTCACTGATCCCCATCCAAACCTTGAGTCATTGTCCACCACTCTGCATATGGAGATATTTCTATCCACTCATTCTGTTCCTCAGTCTAACATTACATGACAATTCATTGAAAGCTGGCTCAGTCCAAGAAAAAAACAAAAACAAAAACAAAACAAAAAACAAACAAAAAACAAAAACAAAAAAAAACCTGAACTCCACTGACTTTAAACAGGGTGGTTTTTTTGAGGATGAATCTTGGCTTTCTCTCAAATACATGTCAGTTTCACCTTTGTGGTGAGGATATAGTTTCTTGTTCCACGGCTCTGTAATGAAGTGCAGGAAATGATAAGGCTAAGTTACAATTCTACAAAGCCTTGCAAAATTTTATAGGGATGAAACCAAAGTAGTTACTAAGTAGAAAGTAGTAGTCTTAGATACTACAGTAAATAGGATCAAATAACATTCTCTACTGTCATTTATATCCAGGCAGCATGTGTGAAAAATAGAAATGTGTGAATGTGAATATGTGAAAATCATCTTTTAAAACTTAAAACATTAAAAATGTAAAAAAAAAAAACAAACAAAGAAAACACAGAAGTTGATGTAGAAAACAACTGTACAGGTGCAGCAGATTTTGAATGAGTGTTATGATACTTAGTTGGGTTATACTTTTTAAAGATAGAAAGGGATAGCTGTCATTCAAAAGTATTTACATTTTTACACTTTTACTATTAAAAACATCTAATGCTTTTTGTTGTTTTGTGTGGGTTTTTTTTTTGTGTGTGTGTTTTTATTTTTGTTGTTTTTTTGTTTTTTAATGGAAGAGCTCTATTACTGTTATTCTGATAAGTCAAGATGGATAAGTAGAGTGACTGGAAGCTTAATGAAGGCAGTAGTTTCTATTATATACAGCCAGAGAGATTCCATAAGTTCAAAATTTTCATGTAGATTAAAAAATTGCAATCAATTTCTGAATAGAAAATCAGCATTTTCAGTATGTTTTTACATGTCTGAGTTCAAGATCTTTCTTATCTTCAGCTTTTTGCATGATCTGATAGTGATAGGACAAGGGAGAATGGCTTCAAACTCAAAGAAGATAGATGTAAGTTAAACGTTAGGGAGAAATTCTTTATTATGGGATGATGAGGCCCTGGCACAGACTGGCCAGAGAAGCTATGGCTGCCCCATTCTTGGAGGTGCACAAGGCAAAGTTGGATGGGGCACTGGACAGTCTGAGCTGGGGAATGGCAGTGGGGTCCACAGAAGCAGAGCTGGAACTAGATCTTTAGTCCCCTCCAACCTAAGCCATTCACTGATTCCATGATTCAATTGATACATCCTTTCTACATATCCTGTATCATGGCTTTCATTTGAAGAAAAAGAAACTGCAATACTTGCTTTCCTGGGTTTTTAACTGAAGTCACATATTGTAGCTAGTAAGCTGTTTGTTAACACTGTCCTAAGTGACTTTGTACACAGCAAAAGTCATAAATAAATGACTTTGAAAGTGAAAGTATAGGGCAATTTCTGGATTTCATTATAAATCCTCTTTAAACCCACTGAGGTCAGCAGAGTTACTTGGGATTTATGGTGAAGTAAGAATATGCACGTGCAGAATATGGCTCAATATTTTAATAGAAGAAAATATTTTAATAGAAGAAAAATCACATTCAGATTTGCAAGGTTATGTAAAGGTCTTATTCAAAACAATCACGCAAGTCCCTGGATTTTGGACACAAGGCTTAGCTCATTTCAGAACTAAGAATGATATAAAATGAAAAAAATAAAATGATAAAGCTACTGATGGAAGGAAGACATAGCCCTCTTAAACAGTGCTTCTCTACGGAGACGTTTGGGTGGTTTTCCTAGACGGAACTTATAGAGACTTATAGAGACGGGTGTTGAGCAGACTGCAGCCTTTGTCTGCTGCTGGAGCCAGTGCACATGCTGCAGTTGGGACTCTTTTAATTGATTTTTGCCCCTAAAGGACTCTCAATCTGACAATGGAAGCAAAAGATAAAATGACAGGAAGGTTTTGTTCAGCACTCTTACTTTCGGAGATGCATTAGGCTGTGCAAAATGAAAAGGAGTAGGGTTTTCTGTTTCAGTTCTGATGTTTTCATAGTGTGCAAATATGGGAGGTGCATTTACCTCTGGTTGTATTTCCTGCTGAAGCACCATGAAGCAGAAAGATAAAGTGATACAGCTAATTGATTTGGGAGTGTTATCTGAAGGTAGAGTTGAACAGCACAAGTGACTGTTAAATTCATTGCCAAATAAAACAGGTTTCATGAGTTCCCTAGAAAAAATAATCATAAACAGGTTTGTGCCAAATCTCTATTTATGTATGTTTTAAAATCTTGCTAAAGAGGTGAGATTTATCTCTGAGTATTTTCCATTTGTTCTCTAATCATAACATTAGTCTGTGCACAGATATCTCTTTCCATCCATGCTTTCTCTTACCAGTGCTCGAAGCAAAAAGCAATAAAAAATGCCCTTCTTTCCAGGAAAATTTATTGTGATAAGCAATTCTTGGGCCGGACTGGTTAGAAAGATGAAATGTAACCATCTTGTCTCTGGAGGAGAGGACTGTGTTCCTGGACACTTCCTGACGCGTGGAGAGTTTGTCTCCCTTCAGAAAACCTACTGCTCTCTGAGGGTAAAATTGCACCTCTTTTGGCTGGACACCTTGCTCCTTCAAAGTGGATCTCTGCCATCTGGCAGGATCAGTGCCTGCATGTTTGCTGGCAGGACTTTCA
The DNA here is from genome assembly GCA_013399175.1 of Odontophorus gujanensis. NCBI lineage: Eukaryota > Metazoa > Chordata > Aves > Galliformes > Odontophoridae > Odontophorus > Odontophorus gujanensis. Next base: position 921,188 of record VXAB01003756.1, on the reverse strand, counting down.
GGCAAAAAGCTGCTTGATGCACTGGAATCGAGGCTTACTGCAGCAATACACCCATTTTGCTTGCAAGTTTGGCAAAAAAAAAAAGCATGCAGAGGAGGCAGATTGGCTCAGGGGTGACTTCACACATGGTTTGGCTCACTGCCTGGTGCACTGCTAGGCCACTTCAGCTATGTGGGGTCCCCAGGCAGGACAGGGAGGGACTGCTCACTGAGGTTTGAGCCGAGGGAGGCAGCCTTGAGGGAGCTCTGGTTGCAGGGACTTTCCTCAGACTTTTCAAGACACAAGGGAACAAATCAGCTCTCTGGAGACTCAGCGATCAGCCTGAGAATGAGCTCAAATCTAAATGTTGCTTGATTTATTCCTCCCAGGAAAAGACCTCATTTTTTTCCGAGTGCCTAGGCACTAATAAAGGTACTAGTAACTCCAGTTTGGGAATGAGAGTATGATATTCATACCTCTCGTATCTAAATTTAGTCTAGTCCTGAGCATACAATGCTTTCTATCACTTCCTTGATAACCCATCAGTGATTTGTTGAGCTGGGATATATGCAGTGATTCCTCTGGTAAAGCAATCCAAGAGAATTTATCTGACACATTTCTGAAGGAGTGGTGCGTTGTTGGGATTCAGCTTTGTGAAATCTGTATTCAGATGGTGAAATGGGCAGATATGTTTTTAAAAATAATTTTATTTTCTTAGACTTAACACTTTGCTGGCAGTGCAGTTGGTGCAAATAAGTTTACGTTTCATGTAAACGTCTGAGAAAGAGATATATCTTGATGTTGGTTCTTTGTTTAATTGTATGAATTGTTCTGAAAACAGAAAATCATAAAACCATCAGATATGGTAGTTGCCTGCATGTTCTGGTGGCATGGCTGGGTACAGTGTGAAGGACATGAACAAAACAGCTGTTTTACATCAGATGGCTTTCTAACAGCGCAAAAGAAGGCAAACTAGGTCCTGCCTGGCTCTATCACTTATGCTTTGCATTGCCTGATGTAATTTTCTCTGATGGCTCTCTCTCCTCTCTGTATTATCTCTAGAACCTGCACTGCAGTTGCCTATTTATGCTGCAATTGACAGATAGCTAAGTGTATATAAGTGCACTGCCCAAAAAAGTGGTTTCCAATGGCTTTCCATTAATATTCCTTTCCTCTCTTTGGAGAGTTGTAGGGGTAAAAACCCATAAGGTTTAGAAATGTGTTAGGTATTAAGCGGTTGTTACCATACAAACATGTCAGTATTGATGTATGGTCCTGTGATGTGATGGAGCGTTCAAAATAATGTCATGTCTCTACTGGAAATCAGGTTAATGTTTTGTATATCACACTTTAGAGGCCAGTGGCCATGTGCAATAGCAACATCTTTTGTTCGGTGACCTGGAACCTGATTTGTAAATGCATTTGTCTGGGTTTACACTCATGTCATCCTTTGTGTCTTTTTAGTACTCATACAAACTCATTTAATGAAACAAGCACGTTGATTAGTTATGGGCTTGCTTAAATATTTCAGTTTAACTATTCTCAGCTGCTTCTTCTGGATAATCTTATTTTATCACTCATCCAAGGGCCACACACTCTAGTACTGTGACACTAAATTGTTACAGCTTGTCTCTCCCACAGAAACATTTGTGTAAAGTAATATTTTTGTGCATGTTTTAAAATTGCATTGTATAGTAAATACACAGTTCAGGGACTTCTAGAATCTATTTAGTAAAAATGTAATGAAAATTTACAGATGTTGGGATTAACATTTAGAAGGTACAGTACCTCAGAAAGAGCAAAACTTTGTGTGTCACTTTAGATGACTGGTTACATTCTCCATTTTTCAATATATAAATATGAAAAAAATAAGAAGGGCATAAATGCTTGTCAGGTCTCTTAGGCAGCACCTTTCAACCCAATTGCATGAAGGATGATATGCAAACAATCATTACACAATACTTTTCTTTGATAAGAGCATCATCCTCAACACACAGTGAAGGGTAGAAAGACTACAAGAACCATTTTGGCCAATTTCTTCAATTTTATTTGACCTCTGTCTTGAAAGAAGTCTAGATTAGAAATCCAATTTATTACATACTTTTATGAGTAATGTAGGTTAGATTTAAATGATTTTTGCTCTGTAGCTCATTTACATTCTGTATGCCATCAGATGGTTCCATCTGGAACAGGTTGCCCAGGGAGGTTGTGGATGCCCCCTCCCTGGAAGCATTCAAGGCCAGGTTGGATGGGGCTTCGAGCAACCTGGTCTAGAGGAAGGTGTTCCTGCCTATAGCAGGGGGGCTGGAACTCAATGATTTTAAAGGTCCCTTCTAACCTAAGCCATTCTATGATTATATGGTTATCTATGAAACCATTTCAAGAAAAAGAGCTGAAGACTCCTATGCACTTGTCAGATGCTGATGGAATCTGTGGCAGGCAAAGATAGGAGCTGGTTCTAGTCCATTCACAGTGCCAGGCTGTACAACGGGGCCAGGCACACACAGCATTTAGGATGTGCTCTGGGAATTACATTTGAGAAGTTGATGCAGGATTCTTCAGCTGCGAGGGGGCTCTCTCTCTAGAGAGGACACTGATAGAGAGGTGTTGGTGTTTTTTTTTCTGGTGAGGTCTGTGAGTGCTATAAAAACTGGCAAAATAGTAAGTCATGTGGGAGATGCGTTAACTGCTCAGTCTAATAAGAATTACCTGATGATTTTGTCACAATTAATATCATTTATTTTATTCCAGGTATTTGATATATCATATCTAGAAAAAATATCCCGGTTGGTCCTGTAGGCTGGGATGCCACATTTTGTAAAACACGAACTATAAAGAGAGAAAAAAGAGGAGAAAATTATCTACAATCTTCATTTCTAGTCTTGCTGTCTTAGAACCTAAATTTCCCTGTTCACTTCTTTTGATAACAGCCCATGAGAAAAGCAGGACTGCTACACCTGAGCCACTTTCATACAGTATATAGTTTGGTCCAAAATCTTAATTTTACTGACAATTAACGAATCATATCTTAGTCATACACTGATGTCAAGAAAGATTTATTTTAGCCACACACAACCAGGCAATTGGTTAAATCCCTGAAGAACTCTTTTTTTATCTTCCACTCTTCAATAGCAGAAATGGTCCTAGACACAGAGGATTGCTGCTGTGGGCTGTCTCAGGTGCTTACTTGAGTGTTTTACTCACACTCCCACCAGAATCAAACCCATGTACAACTTTTTGAGAACTAGGGTAGTAATTATTTCTGAGAACGGACTAAAAAAGGATCATGGGAGTTCATCCTTTCATGTGATATAAGGCATACCTAGACAATTCAATGTCTTTGACCCCATTGTTTCTCCAGTGCTGTGATTGTAGGGGACGCAGATTTTAAGAACTGAGACATTTTAGCGTAAGAGAAACCCAAAAACACAAAAACAAGTATGGAAGAACTGAGAATATAGAAATTGATAAATATTCTTGCATTTAACATTCACAAAAAATACAGTTACTGTTCAACCGTCCCATAATACCTTACTTACTTGTTCAAGATCCTAAATGAGGAAAATGATAAAAATAAAAACAAAATCATTTCGTTTCCAGAGCTATATTCTACAATCTAGGCCAGGAGGTAAGCCTCACTGATGAATGTAAACATCTTAGAGCTGCACCTGTACAAAGAGCCTGTGTTGACTCCTTGGGATCCAGGACAGACTGCAGACACTGCTCTCAATGAGGTTAAAATGTTAAGGATTTCTGATTGGGTTGACACTGCTTTCTAGATTGTACACTGTGCCTTCCTCTGCAAACTACAGACTGCATCTAAATACAAATCACTCAAAGCGGTTAATTTTTTTTTTCCCGATGTGTATGGGAACTGTTGAATCATGACCTGATCCACTGATTGATCACCTGAGGTGAGCACTGAGTCAGCTGCAGGAGCACAGGTGAAGGCAAGGCACTGTGGGACCAGAAGGGGTGGAGTCTGGCTCCACCTCTCCCAGACCACATGTAAGGGCTGACCACCACTGGGGAGGGATCTTTTGTTGGAGATCTTTTCCCTGTGGAGTTATTTTTGAGCCTTGACCAATCTGCAAAAGGTGAGCTTCTCTTTATTTACTGGTTGTCTGTTTACCATCCAGATAAACCAAGCAAACTATACCATCCACCTCATTATTTCCTGTGAATACTGTTCTTTTGGGTTATTTGCCCTACACCGTGCAAGCATCCAACTTGTTCTCTTGGATGGAAATTGTATGTTTCCTGAATAAACACCAGTTGGGTTGCTGAGACTTCCTTTGCTGTCAGAAAGATTTTAATTGGTATGCACTGAAAATCCGGGACCTGGCGGACTCAGTGGTTGTACTCAGCTTTAGTCTAGTTTTGGCTTTTTTTGCTTTTTTTTTTCCCAGTGAGAGCTGAGAACACTGATATTCACTCTGTGTTTCCTCTGTACTGAACTGACCTACGTTGAATAACTAACAAGAGACTAAGGAACACTGTGAAGATATCTTTTCATTGCTAGTGCTCAGATATTCCTTTCATTGCCAAGACACAGCATCCATTTCCAGTTCTAAATGTCATGCACACAATAGCTCTGCTGTCGGTGTGAAAACCTAACTTCTCTGTAAGAGGAGGCATAAAAGATCAGATCACATCCTCTGTGTGCAAAACTGTACAATCTGAAGCATGTCTTTGAGGGACAATTCAAAATAGATTGATTAGACAGGATTTTATCCTAAGGCTTCACTGTCTGCCTATCAAATGTAATTTTTTTTTACTTGAACTATCTTTATATGTCTAGGCACTGATAGTGATTATGGCCCTTACTTGACCAAAAGAAGATAGCATTTGAAGGAAGGTTTGCAGACTGGAGACTTGCCTGCATGTGGTGTCCACATTGCTGAGCTGTGTATGGAATAACATAAAGGCATACTATGGCTTTCTGTCTTTATGCAGCTCAGAGCAAACAATGTTTCAGATGCCAAGTTTAAGTAAAATAGGAGGTGGCTTTACCTCACCATTTGCATGTGAGGGACATCAAATGAGGATTGTACAGGACAAAAGAAAGCAGAGCCAGCCAACTCCCAGTGCAAGGCAATGCTGAAAAACAAGCTGTAGGTCAGTCACTGAAACAGGAGTAGGACTCAAATCAAATTCTGAATCTCCAGACTTGCAGTTTGACCTTCACTGCAGAGTCTTTGAATTGATTCAAAACCGGTACAAATTCCTCAATTCAGAATTGAATAATTTATGAGAATATTTCTCCAGCTCTATATAGCAGGGTGTACATATAATCTGATTTGAAATACAATATAACACACAATGAATAAATGATATGCTCTGACATTTAGTGGTGTTTGTAAGATATAAGTCTATTTCTAATGCAGTGTAGGCTGAAATAGCCAAGTCGTTTTTATATGAGGTAGGCTGCTGCATTCCTTTACAGTTTGCTAATATGCACTAGTCTGCTGAAGTAAACCAGCCTCGTGCTGAATAAAAATATGGGACTCTGTTCATGCATAGAACAATGTGAATAAACCCCCGTACCTTCACTGGAGATCTGTACGTATGTCATGTCTTAAACTGTGGGGAAAAAAAGAGAACAGAATTTAAACAAATTGATTGTTTCCATACGATACACTCCTAAGATTTTCATGTACCTTAGTTTACCAAGTTGAAACTTGAAATAAAAGTATTTGTAACTGGAAAATCTTTGTGGTGGGTACTGTAAAATTCCAGTGAGATGGTTGTGAAACTTAGTTTATTCTTGTAAAATAGTTTAGTATCTTTGTTTCAAATGTGTTTAAACCATAAATGCTGTTAAGCATTTATTTTACTGCTGTTCAGTGCTTTTGGTGTTGCAGTACATTAAGAAGTGAAACCACGCTGCTGGTTGGAATACTGCATGCAACATTGTTCTGCACGGTCCTTCAGCTGAAAGAACAGCAGCATGAGTTCTCTTTGTATTGGTGAATATATCAGAGAGATGAGGATACCTAGCTGTGTAGAGCCATCACAAAGTAGAAGAGGAAGGAAAAAAAAATCTTTTATGACTGGACTGACATTCAGTCAGTGGAAAAAAATTAATAAACCTAAAACAGTAGAGCAAATGTTAATGAATTTTCCTCTTCAAGATAATTTTGAGTTGTTACGAATCAACTTAAACCAAGTTTCTGTGGCTCTCTTTCTCTAGTGATCTGACCAACACCCTGACAAACCAGCATCTGAGCTTTTCCAGATGCAGCTGGTGCAGCATTCGGAGGTTTCAGACTTTATTCACAATCCTGCCTTCAGTCTCCAAAAACTACAATTCCACTTGGCTTAGAAAGGTACTAAGCCAAAGCATCTGATCGTTCTTGGATCTTGCTTGTGTGAAACTTACGTTCATTTTAGCTAAAACAGACCCCTCCTATCTTGTTCCCACAATTTTACTGAGAATCATTTTGGCTGAGATAGTTGCTGTGATCACTTAATTGGGCCGATGTGTGATACTTTAGATAGAAGCATGTAGAAAGCCAAGGAATAATTTTCATTTGTAGAATCTAGGTGTAGTAGGAAAACATTTGCATGTGGTACTATCTAGCTACTTGGAAATACATAGATTGTGTGATGTTTGAACAATGTTTAACTCCAGAGGGGGACACTATAAGCAGAATTGCAGACCTCTGGCTGTGGCTTCCTAATGGAAACAAGAACAGATCATAAATGAGGTAACTAAAGTAGCTGAAGTACACAATATTAATGGTCACAAGGAAATATGTCCATTATATACTTCCCTGCAGCTTTCGATTTTATCTTTCTCATTTAACAAGGATCCATATACTACGAGGGACAATCTGAGGGAGAGAAATAGTTCTTCAGGAAATATCCTTTTGCTTTCAGACTAGCTGGGTTGTTTTCCTCTTTCTTAGAAACCCCTGTGCATAGCCAGTGAGCAGTGTCAAATGCTTGGTGTGAATTTCTTTGTGTGTTTACTGTGACAAAATAGATCTCAGCTTGTATGCAAACAGCAGAGCATTGAGCAAGGATGTGTTTTGAAAGACAAGCACAGCTGAGCCTTCTGGAAGCTGTACAGTGTACTGATCACTGTGGTCTCCAGGCTGATTTTGTTTACTGTTACATGTATGTAATTTATCAGCATAACCAATTCTGTAAATTAATCCAAAGAGCGTCAGTATAAGACTGCTCCCCGAACTTCCCTCCACTTCTATCTAAAACAGGAGGAAAATACTCCAGAACTGCATGTTGTCAGGATTAATTTCTCACTCTTTTTCCTTTACACCCTTTCTCTTCCTTCCCTCCTTGCTTGCTTTCTCTTCCTTTATTTGACTTTTCCTTTACTTACTTCATTTTCCACTTCATTTTCCTTTTCCTTTTTTTCCTCCTTTTTTCAGTTTTCTTTTAGTTTTATTATTAATTTTTTTTTCACTTTCTGGCCTTTTTGCCTATTCTCTCCCTTGTCCTCTTGTTCTTTCTCCTTCTTTCTTTTGTTCTCTCTTTCTCTCTAAAGTGACTACATTCTTCTGGAGGAGGACAAATTACCTTTATGCTTTGTTTATTGCCTTCTAAAACTTTTATATGAAGAGAACTCATGACCTAAACGAGTACCTCACAGATGGTTTGTTTGAATCCCTGGGAATCTAGCAACTTTCCTGGTTTTGGAACAGGAGTGAGCCCCCAAAGTGGAGTGACTATCCAGATTACCTGAAAGACAGCAAGAAAAGAAAGACTAGTCACTCTACTTGCTTATTTGCTTAAACTTTTTGCATCAAGAAAGCTTGAACAGTTTCTGAACTCGTAACTTCTTGAAGAGAGCACGAAAACTCATGATTCTGATACTAACGATTTTGTGAAAAGACATTACTTGATAATACTGATACATGTTTCTTTGTGGATCCAGAGAATCATATTTGACTGTTGGCATTTGGTAAGAACTAACAGTGCACTTCCTGCTGTTCGAGAGACAAATGAAAATTCAGGACCTCCTGCCAGGAGCCTGTTTCTTATTTCTGAAAAGCTAACTACACTTTAACTGTGGTTTAGAAGTTAATGTTAGTTCAGATCTATCTTCTTAATTCCCATGGCTTCCATTCTGCAGATGCTGACAAGCTCTGTACTATATTCCCCGTGACTCTTCGTTACCATCTGCTAAAGATCCAAAATCTCATTTAGCACACTACTCATTTGAAGTTCCTTTTTCCTTTTTTGAGACTGAATCACAAGAGCAAGCAACTCATCTGCATAGCTACTGGTCAGCTTACCCTGCTGTTTAATAAAAAGCTCCTTTCAGAGATACACACCAATACTTCCGTTTAGGTCAGCCAAGAGGAATTGTAATTCCTTGTATACATCTTATACCCTTCTCTTTTTTCCAATGGAAAACGTAATTTTCAACAGGCAAGCTGATACTCTGCCAGGCAAGAAAAACACATGGTGTTTGAAAAATGTACACTGTCTTCAGTAAAAGCCTCTTTTCAAACACGACTTTTCTTGCTCTATTAGCCAACTGTACGTATGTAGATTTAAAGTGTTCAGAAAATAGTATTTAAAAGTACCACGAAAACTGTAATTGTAAATTCATTGTGTACTTTACCCATTCTTCATTAATTTTACCCTTTCTTCATTAATTTTTCTTATAGCTATGCACAGCATAGTTAGTAACTGGACTATTTTTGTTCTCCCTGTAAAATATTTAAATTCTTTTGTTTAAATGATTGACTTGAAACTGGTTATTAACCATAATATCACTGTTATAATAATTTTTAACTACTAAACCAGGAATTGACAATTCTGCAGGTGATAAGTACATTTAGTAAAGTCCTATAGGGAAGATATAAAAGGGAACACTGCTGTGCTTACTGAGCTGGAGCAGATGTGTAACAAACCCATTTCCCATCCAACAGGTGCTACTGTAAGACACTGTGACACATTTACAAGGACAGTCCTCTCTTCTCTGTACTGTGAAGAAAGCTGAATAAAGTCTGCCACTCTCTAGTCAGACCTATAACAGCACGACTGCCTGTCAAATCTCAGAAAGTTACACGGTGCTAGTTTTGTCCATATAACTGACGAAAGTGAGGGAAGAGCTCATTCAGAAATCTTGGCTTCTATTCTTTGCCAAGCAGTCCCACTTTCGGGCAGATTTTGAAAAAAAGCTCACCATGTGGGAAGATGAGAGCCTGGGAAAACCTGACACTGAATTCCTATGATAACGTTGTCTTCTGGGATGGTAAGCAGTGTGATTAAGTTGCATAACTAATTGGATAGTTTATTCTACGGTCCTTTGTGTTTATTCTTTCTGCATTGAATCGTTTGAGTTGATGTTGAGGTCCATTCAATCAGTAAGTTATTTTTCAAATGTTTCTGGGGACCCTGCGGATGTGTCAAGCTGAGCACACCACAGCCATGTGGACTCCAAACCTTTGCCCTTTCCTGCACTGAACTGATTTGGGTGAATCAGACCACAGTGCAACATGAAACTCACAAGTCTATATCGTGCTGCTCCATATGGAGTCACCAAGACTGTGCTGTGGGTACATTTGCAGCAACTGAGGTCTGGGTACAGTGGCAGCCACTACTTGGAATGGCAAAAAAGATTTGAGGCCAGCTTGTAGGTATGGTTGACGTGGACTCTTTGTAGTGCCATGCAGGAGATTCCATTTCAATAACTGCTTGCTTGCATTTCGAATGAATAAATTTTTGCAATTTAGGCTCTTACCATATGGCTCAGTTTGAGTCCTTATTTACAGAATTATAGAATCATTGAATCCTTAGAGTTGGAAGGGACATCTGAAGGCAACCTAGTCCAACTCCCAATTTTACGTAATTAATGTAAAAATATATTTAAAAGTAATATGAAAGATTATGCTAAAAAGAAAGAAAAAGTCAGGGAGAAGTAGAGACTTTATTAGATAGTGAAATACAGTTCACAAAGATGGTTGGATCTGACTGATTGAATGTGTCTTACAGATTTGTATTTTCAGGTTTTATTTGAATTCTAGAACTTTTTAAGTGCTTGAGAACTGATCTGGAAATCTTGTAAGGGAAACCTTGTTCTTAACATTTAACATGCCTTGTGATGCAAAAAAAAAAAAAAAAAAATTGTAGTTATTTTAATGCCCCTTTAGAGGGAGTTTCAGTAATTAAAGCAAGATGCACCAAATGCTAAACATGGATCATAGTTAAACTTGTGTGTGTGTGTTTAGAGCTCAGTTTTCTTATCTCTATGCAAGGGACTATTCTCCTTAAATTGAAATATATAAGCTCAAGGATAAATAACATTTACGACAGTGCTATAGGAAACATTACTGTTTGATTAAGTTCTTCATTTAAAGTTCACTACACACTTCCAGTGTTTTATTTTAGAGGTCTATTATATTCAGCTTTCAGAGGTGATACATTACCTTCAGAAACAGAAGTGAAGGCAAGTAATATTTGCATGCCTTTAAAAATAGTTCTTTACAGTTGTCTGCCTCCTTTTCATTTATTTCTCATTTTTGTCATCCTATTGCTTAATATTAGTGGCTGATTTAAGTAAAGATGCCAGGGCTGGATTCCAGCAGGATCATGAAAGGTTCACGTAATGTGTGATCAGTAGGGTCCTCTAGCAAGGGCTTCCTTGAATGAAGTGACTCAACAGAGCACTTACTGGAGCAGTTTGCAGATGGGAATCCTGTGAACAACTGTCTCTTGTGCTTTCTTAGTAATGTTGCTATTTTATCTTCCTGTACTGATCCTCATGTCCTATTTCAGTATATCTTTTTGTTTGTACTTATTTTTTTCATGGGAGTACATACATAACACTGTTTTGCAAGGACATATCCAGTTCTGAACTATTAGGTAGACTGTTTCTCTCTTCAATTAATCCATTTAATTTGGGTGGTTCAAGCTGCTTACCTTGTGAATAGATGATAATCAATTGTCCTCCAGAAGCTAGGGTGATGTTCCTATGTTCTGAAACTGACCCAGAAGATTGTAAAATCGAGAACAAAATGGTCAAAGTATAGACCATGTTATCTTACAGTAACATCCTGTATTAACAAGAAAATTAGAATTGTGATTCCTCAATTTAATTTTAACTGATGTAACTATACATCCTTATTTGAGAAATTAGAATGGTAAACTAGGGCATTGACTTAAGTGCAATTCTTAAAACATGGGATTCCTAAATTAGTGAAACAGTCTGCAACAATTTAAGCAGTGATACTTACATGTTATATATATTTTATACATATACATTAAAAGTAACATGCTCATTTGTGAGCTAAATTTCTTCTTGTTTTCTCTGTGATCAAAGATCAGGTTGCATGTTTACTGAATCGCTTCCCATATCAGTTTCATCACTCAAGCAATTAGTTATAAGTAGAAGACTGGAGAAAGTGCTTACAGCCAAGTTAGAGTCCCAAAGTTACTTTTAGTAAACGCTCTTGTCTGTATTAATTTTAAGTCAAAAGCAAAACAGTCTAAGGGTACACTGGTGGATACATATGTAATGCATAAAATATTTGAGGTCCTGTGAAACAAATCTGGTGGGCACTGTAGCCAGTACAAACTACTGCAGCCCTCTTTCTCATTTTCTACTTGTTTTTTTGTTTGTTAACTAGATTTGTCTAAAAGTGTATGCTAATCTAACATGTTTGTCAGTTTAATGTCAGAATGCTATTAAAATAGTGACAGATATGAAGATCAAGACAGAATTGTGCTTTGCTGCCTCACTCACGGGAAAACCAGAGGCTGTTCTGTCAGACTGCCTGTTCTCCACACCAGGTCACTCAGTGACTGCTGGCCTCTGTGTATTGTACAAGGAATGGGATGCTTCTGAGATGTCTGCAAGTGGCTTCCTGTGTGGGCTTAAAAATGTTCCTTTAAACTGGCTTTTATTCTACTGACATGGAATACCCAGTCATTTCAGGCAAGAAACTTTCACTGCTGGGAGAAAATGGAGTATTATATTACAGACAAAACAGTTACACAGTATATAGCAACAAATGGTTGTACAATCAGCATAGCAATGGTAGAATCAATGTCAGAGCAGAAAAATTGGGGCTGTAAAGGCCTTCACAAAATACATTATATTTATAACTGCACCATGAAATAATTTTTTTCATGTGACTATTACGTATGGGCATATGACAGCACAGTGCTGACTAAACTGAGCACTGGCACAGTGCTTTCACTTTACTGAAATTTCATCCCATGCAGTAATACAGGGTTTGAGTCAAACACAAGTGACCAGAGAATTTCTCGCTAGTAATGTTCGTAGGCTGTACTTCTGACTTCAAGTAAACAAACTCCATATCTTAAGCTATAAGCAGACAGTGATGGGCATTTGGAAGAAATTTCCATTTGCAAGTATTAATATAAAGTCACATTGCTGTTTGGTTGAGCTTTAGTTTGTTCAGCTATCCAGTTTAGAATCACTTGCTGTTTTCAACTCTGTATTTCTCAACAGCTTTAGTATTCAGTAGGGGTGTTTGTCAAAAAAGGAGAACAGGAACCTCAGTAACTGAATGCAAGGGATGTGCTTTTTGATTAGACAGGTAAAGCAATAATAAAGCATGTAGATTTTAAACAGATCAAGTTAAATGCTGTTTTGTGCTTCCAGTGTGGCAGCTGCTTCCCATTTGTGGTGGTGTTTAATCATGCTATAGCAGTATCATCCATTGCTTTATCCTCCTGCGCTCGTTTATCTATGTGTGGCATGAAGTCAAGCAAGACTGTCTTGAAGTAAAATGTCAACTGTAAAAACTCAAACATTGCCAACAGCAGTTGGATTGAAAGTCTGGCCTGCAGCACTGCCTAGTCTGGTGATCTCCTGGCTTAATTTTCTTGATTTTTACTTGTCTCTCTCTCTGAAGAATACTAGAAAATAATGCCAAGAAGAAAATTATCACTTTTTAAAATTGTTATCACAATAGCCTGTTGACTACAACAAGTCTCAAATAAGACCTTTAAGAGATGCTCTATCAACAGAACAGATGCAGAATATCACCAAGGGATCTCAATCCACTCTCTCGACATCATTTACTGCCTATTAATTCTTTTTATCTTAGATCCACTGGAAAATAAATAAATAAATAAAAGATGAGTGGTTGTAAAATCAGGCAAGAGAGGAAAATCAGCTCATAGGAAGGGAATGAGATTAAGATGGGTTCAAGAAAGATGTTGAATATGTTAGTGAGTCCCGACAGTAGTAGGGGAGGAGGCTGGCTCTTCTAGTACAGGTAGTCTGCTGTGGAATGTGTTAAGAGCTAACCATGGAAGGCGCCTGCTGCCTCCAGGTTTTTAATACACCCTCCGTCCTCTCCCAAGCCACTTATTTATCCCCTTCTTGCCCTTTTGGGAGGGCAATGGGGATGAGGGAAAGTGGAACAGCACAACTAAAAAAATTCCCCTTGAGAAAAATACATCTGGGAAACTCCTTGTTTGTTTTACAAGACCCTGGTCAGGTGTCACTGGATTCCACACCCAAAATGTGTTCTTCTTGTGGTATCAGAGTTGATGACTGTGGTATTATTATTATAAATCTCTTTGATTTAATTTAAAATCTTATGATGAAAAAAATGTTTGTCCTCCCCATCAGCAATGAGCCATGTAAAATGTGTAACTCCCAAGAGTCTTCCAGCAATGGCATAAGCTAAAACATTCTCAGGCTGAGATTCTCAGATTCTGTAACTTATCATATAAAGAAGAATCTGAAATTTCAGGAGGATTGTAATAAACCATAGCTTTGGCAACAATAACCTTCTTGATTTTATTCACTGTCATGGTTTCAGCTGCTACTGAAAGAGCAGAGCAAAGCAGGTTCGTATCAGTTTGTGCTCCTTTGTGAAAGACACGCTTCCTAATTTAATTGTAGAAAAAGGTAAAAATAAAAGCATCACACATGCTATTATTTCTTGATACCCACTTTGCAGATACCAGCTGGCACAGTTTATTGTTGATGCTATACAGCGCATGCAATGTACTGTTAGTGGAACATTTCAGTCTTTTATAGACCAACCTGCCTCTACCAGCAGGGTACAATTTATGAAGTAAGCTAAGCTGTTGTTAGCTACATTCCCCCCAACCCCCCCCCCCCCGCGCGNCCCCCCCCCCCCCAGTGCAGTTTAACATCTTGCTTTGTAACACACATAACCGTTTTCTGGTACAGCCACAAAATTGTTCTAAGGCTTTTCAAAGGTTGCTTAGATTTTGCTAGGACACAGTGTTCAGCTCCAGAAGTTGTGGGTGGGGGAAAATGATTTCTGTGCTCAGTGAAAACAAAAAATAATAATAATAAACCAGTAACTGAAAATCTGTGATTTTAATTTCCAAGCCATTTAGAAGATGTGTTTGCAGAAGTGCTGCTGTTGGTTATGACAGAATGCATACATGTTTGATGTTTTAATTAGGCAGTGGAAATAGTCTGCATTTTCCTATAATGTTTAGCTACTTAGCATTAGAAGGTTTTTTTGATATAAAATCTTTTAATTCTATTAAATGTAAAAGGAAGCATGTGGAATAAATATTGGACACGTTTCTGCCTTTAATCAAAGAAAAAAGGCTGCTTTCAGAGGTTACATTTCAGCTTAATTTCATTTAGAGCATTATGTTTTTCTCAGGAAAAAAAAAAAAAGTGATTTCTGAACCTAGAGATAGATCACATATCCTTGGGTAAGATGTGCTGCAATTGACATTAATGAGAGGGCATCTGCTTAGTACCAAGCACTTAAGCTATTACTTTCTATTGTTTTTCTTTGTTGATTCTGCCAAGAGGGAGGAGTTTGTGTCATGAGGAAAGAAGCGGGGAAAAGGCTTTGCAGACAATAGGAACTTGAGTCCATTCGTTGTCTGGAGCGTTACATTTCACAACAATTATACCGGCTGTTTCCACTCAGCTTACTTTTACTTGTGAGGCACCACACTGTGGCTTTCTATGAGTATCCTAAGCTTTATACGCCACTGGAGCAGGTCAGTGTTGGAATATGGATTGCTATACTCCTTAGTGTCAGCCCAAGGGACGTAAAAGATGATAAGCTTGTGCAAGTGCTCTTAGTGCCAGAAAGCACTGTCAGGTGCAGAGGCTCAAACGAAGCTGCCCAGCAGTACCCAACCTCTCTGCTCAGTTGTGCCCTGTAGACGTAAGGGCACAGACCCCAAGGTTGGCTTGGGATATCTTCAGGGCCCACAAGGTGAGGTCCATGTAAAGGAAATGCTTGTCCCAGCAGCAATAAACAGCACGTACTTGGCTTGGCAGGAGGTCCATTCCAGCTAGCACAGGTTTTTTTAAGGAGTTTTTGAGAATATCTGACAAATTCTGCTCCCTGTCTATAACTATGTATGTAGACAGACTGCAGATGCAAAACACTTCTGGAAAGTGCATAAAGCATAAGCCAGCTGAATGTATTCATAGAGCAAAGCCACCGACTGCAGTTTGGCCCAGTTTCCAGGTAGATACAACGAGGTTATTCGCTTTAGCATTTACGTTCAGTTACAATAAAAATAACTTAAAATCCAATCAAAACAATGAATGTGACCCAAGTTCAGTTATCTAACTGCTTGGATTTTTTTCTTTTCTTTCTACTTTGAGCAGTAACATTTTAAAATCACGGATGAGTGGGCTCAGACACCTTGGAAGAAGCTGCTGAGTCAACCTCCCTCTGCAAGCAGCGTGGCGGAAGTGATTCAGCCAGCCAAACCCACTGTGTTCTGATTGTTCTAATCTCCTCCTTTTATTTGCATTTTTTTCCTCTGTAATATTATTCACGAGTAGTTGAGATATATAGAAAACTGCAAAGCTTCCATGAAGGGCAATGCCAAGAATCCTAACAAGTCTGCAGTGACACATTAGGAGACGAAAGAAAGAACTGTTGAGCGTTTCTGGGCATGCAGATTCCTGGTGGCACAAGCTGCCACTGGATTCTTGCAGCTCCATCATAGAAGAGCATCACAAACTGCAGAGCTCTGCACTGACAGGGGAACTTTTCTGCTCACCTGATGCTGGATGCCTTCCCCTTCCTGGCATTCAGTTTCCTCTCATGTCACTGTGTTCCCTTGTGAATATGCTAATGGCACATACCCAGAGTTGAGCAAACTCAATGAAAGAGCGTGTAACAGACTTTCCACCCAGACAAGTTCTTTATAGCAGTATCAAACCAAGCTGCTCACAAGCTACTTGGTCCTGAGTGCCTTACAAATTATACCACCTTTTATTGCCCTTCTTACATCCGTTTACCTGTCTTGCTCTCGCTAACAAACATTAGTATCAAAGTTAGCTTGTTGGCTGAAAGGCTGCATGTTTTCAGCTTGATGTTACTGCTAATTTTCTCTCTCCCGTTGTTATTCGTGGCATCGTGAAAGTGCTTCCACCCTTCAGTCATTCAGAGGGCCTCCAGAAACATTCTGAAGGTTCTTATGGAGTCTTCTGGAGCAGGTATGCACCACTTTCAGTACTGGTTTTCATTCAGCATTTACTTTTTGAAGCCTGTGTTTCTACAGCTCTACCTACAAAACACTCAGTGACAATTATGCTCCCTGGGTTAAATGAGCTGGTGAGGAATGCATCTTTTGTGAGTACATAACGGCTGTATGCAGACAAGAAAAAGGACAACACAATATGCAAGCATTCCCCTATGTTCATTCCACTATCTCAGAAGCCTCTCTTTAACTGAGTACATTATGAATATGCTAGCTATAAAATATGACGTACCAAAATCTAACATATAATTTCCCATAGAGATAAAAGCTGTTCTGTGACAAACAGCTACTATTAAAAATGCATCAAATCACTAGGAAGTATTCAAACACAGATTTAATTTATTGATTGTGGATGCTTTGTGTGAATTGCTCCTGTTTCACCTCACTTCTTAGCCCTGTTACATCCACTGTGCTATGCAATGCCATCTACATTTTTCACATATTGGTAGTATTGGTGGGTTTTGTAATTTTGGGATGGTTACAGTAAAGGTGGAAGCCACCTAGGTATTTTCTCCTTCACTCTATGGGCAGTGTGGATCACTGACAGGTTCAGAAGGCAGCTCGCAGTGGGGACCGCTGGGCTCCAGTTGCAGACCAACAACAGCACTGTGCGTGCTGCCGTAGCAGAATTCTCTCTCACTGTATTTTGGCAGCCCCAGAACAGCTCGGGTTGGAAGCTTTATACTGTTTTCGTCTTCTTGCTGACTGGAGCATTTTGTTCCCAGCCCTGTGGCCTAAGCTTGATTGTGATGCTTAGAATTAACCGCTCAAGGGAAAGTTGTGATTCTTCTTTCTTTGCACTTCTTTTTTTTTCTTAGGAAGACAAGGGAGTACAGGAAAACTGTGATTTTATTATAAACTATCTGGACGTATAGGCTTCGGGTCGGAAAGCATTTCACCTTTCTTTACTGCTGACCTTGATATCAAACTCACTTCCACCATGGCAGAACTCGGCCGTACGGGTACTGACGAGGCCTGCCAGCTGCCCGCTAGGCAGCAGCTGCGCCGCAGCCCCCTCCAGGAGAGCACGGCAGTGCCAGTGCTGTGACCTCGTGCCGCGTTCTGCAGCTTTCCCAACGACCGGCGGGCCCGGCCCTCAGCCCGGCACCCGCCCGCCCCGCGCCCGCTTCCCGTGGGCCGGCTTAGGCGAGAAGCTCGCCCCCGAGCGCCGCAGCATCTGCGGGCTCCCGCCCACGTCCCCGCCCCGCTCCGCTTCCAGCGCCGGAGAGCCAGGCGGCGGCGGCGGCGGCAGCGCAATAAAGCAAGTTCGGTGCGCGGTGGGAGGGTGTGGCCGGCTCCTCCCGCCTGCGCGATCGCGGCCCGGCAGCATGGCCGCGGCCGTAGCCCCCCGCTAACGCCTGCCGCCCGCCCGGGGCTGGAGACAGCGAGCGGCTCCGCGCTGCCGGAGCGTGGCACCATGTGGGGAGGGCTGCAGCCTCAGCTCGGCGCCGGCCCGCGCGGATACAGAGCGGGTAAGGAGCGGGATGGGGGCTGCGG